>ARYC01002829.1:0-22983 GCA_000711775.1 Oxytricha trifallax | reverse complement strand
TGAGCAAGAGGCTTTATAAAGATGTCTAAAAACCAGATGAAATGAACATAGATGCAGGAGCTGGCACTATGAGAAGAAATTTGGGCCCAAGCAAGCCATAAGAAGAGGAGAAGAAAGAGAAGCCAAACTCCTTTATGGGTTAGTTTAATATGTGAACTTATTCATTCATTTAAATCTAAAACTTATTTATAAACATTCATTCTTCCCTCTCGCACATACTGTTGTCTTATCTACGCTCACTCTCTTACAGCTGCTTTGAATTAAGTCTACTGTATCGATGGGCAAGTCATGCATAAGGTGATAGAGCAGCAGCTTCTTGTAGTGATCTTGATTTAACTCCAGTAGAATTCAATTCCATTAAATTAAGGGCTATAAGGAACGTTGTATACAGGAGTTATGTTTAGCTCTTCATAAGCTTTTTTAGACTCTTTAGTCTTATGAACTGAGAGGTTATCAACAAACAGGATGATCTCTTGGTTACTATACTTCTCTTTGAGCTTGTGTAGGAATTCTATATACTACTCTCGCTTAATAGAGCGAGGGTGAATAACATAACTCTCTAGGCCTGAATCTTCACTTATAACCAGCTAAAATTGTATGGGTGACTACCTTCACTTTTTAATCATAGACTTCTATATTATCATACTTCTTATACCAAGACTTATTAATAAAGGTGTTGAAGGTAAACACAGCTTCATCATCGTGTATGAACTTGATGTTATTGTCAAGAGCTCTCTGCATTTAATCATATATATAGTTTAAATTATTACTATAAAATGGCACTGTAAAATCAATCACTCTCTTCACTCTGTTGAAAGCCTTGAAAGTAATACCATTTCTTCTATAAATATTGACTATAGTCTAAGGAGAGATACACATGTCAGGAAACTTGCGATGAAACATCACAGCTCGCTAGTCTAATGGAAAGTGTGCCCAATACTTCAAAGTCTTAGAGTCGCAGAGGAAGTAAATATGAGCCTGAGAAAACTTTTATTTTCTTGCAGGATGCGTTCAACAACCAGAATTAAAATGCTAAACAGCTAGAAAGCAGTGATACCTAAAACAGTTGAGGCGCTCTTGCGTAATAACTTTGCTATAACTGCATAATTTAGTACAAGTTTTGCTTAGTCTATATTAATACACGTACCATACCTAAGCTTAAGCAGTAAATTTAAACATTAATCATCATAAATCGACCCTAAATTTCGCTAATTTCTATTTCTCATTTTGTAAATTTGCCTAATTTTTCTACTAACCCCAACTATACCCTACAAATCAAAGCACTTATAACTCACTATGGTTTATCTGGAGGAGATATTCGTGTGCGAGCAATACGTACAGTCCAATTCACATTTCCACGTCCCAATGAAACAAGACAAGGCCGGCGAGCCACAAATACTTATCATGAATGAGTTCAATCTCCCGAAGGTATTTTGATCATCAGGGATTGTGGGGATGAAACGGTTAATGGAGGGTGAAGGGATTGCCATAGAGCAGAAGTATGGTGGCGTGGATTTCAGGTACACGGGGTTTTTACAAAGTCATCACATCAAACATACTGCCGTTTAGTAAGATGGACCCCAAAGATGTCAATGCTTTCAAGTCGAGATGTCTGCTCTGCCAATCCGAGATACCGACACAAAGCGGGGAGGACGCATTCCCGTTAACAGCGCCATTGGTAGCCCGATTCCTCTACTCAAGATTTCAAACCGATCAGGGAGCCAAGAAGGCAGCCGATTGAGAACACACAGTCGGTGGTCAAGACACAGAGGAGAGATGTCTAGTGAGTGAACGCAGTATTAGCTTAATCTACACATTGGTAATTTATATATGAATACATAATACACTTGCGGTGGACCACCAAAAACTCCGGCCAGACCACCTGACCACTTTTTAATATATATATTTCTTTATTAATTAAATCAATTTTAAATCTAAATCAAATTAGTTTTAATGGTACTCCTAATTCATGACAGTTGTAATTACTAATATAATTCTGATTTATTTGTATTTCTTAAATTTCCTATTTTTATTTATTTTAACAATAATATGGGAAATTAAAAAAACTTAATTTTCATAGATTTTAAGGTTTATTTGATCGATTAAAACTTTGAAAATCAATTATTAATAAATGGGAATAGTACAAAGTTGTTGTGGACCAAGAATAAAGGATGATGAGAAAGATCGTAATATAGACCCCTCCTTTCATTAAAATTATGTAAAATTTATTAAATTTCAAAGAAATATAATAAATTTGTTTTATTTTTATTTTCCTTCCATTCTTAAATGATAAACTTAGTTCTTCAGTTAATTCTATAGTTGTAATAATATAGTTATATAAATTAATTTGAGGTTTAGAGGGGAGAATAAAGAAATAGCTAGAAAAATACTCAGAGTTATACGATGTCCTAGAATAAAAAGATAAAACCTTAAAAATACTAGAGGAGGTATGTTATGTGAGATTTGGAAAATTCCATTAAAATTGTTTAATAAAAACTTGAAAAACTTTAAATTTAATAATTTAGATTATGAAATTATCAGAATTTTCATGCTTTTGTTTTATTTTGATTATGCTATAAAAAAATATTGCAAGGGATTAGTTAAAGTTTATTTTCTTTAAAGTAAATAAAAATTATAACATTACTGAATTTCCACCTCCCTATATACTAATTGATAATGAGCTTTATGAGGCTCAACTGCCACTGATCTAATAATTAAATATATTTTAAATTAATTAATATATTTTGCTTAATTATGATTATTATTATCTAAGATGAGCCAGTGATATTAAACGCTGCATCCGAGTATAATCGTTCATTTATTTTGCAAGACACATCACAAATCATTCATAACTAGACTATTATGAGTCCTGGCGCTCGTAGTCAATTCGGGGATGATGCAGAAGCTTCTAATAACTTTGTATATTCATAAAAATAAGAACTATAGATGATATTCTTTTTAAAATGAGAAACAATTTTAAATGAAATAATTTGTATTTAACAGAGGGATGATTCAAATTGAAAACTTCGACAGCGAAGTTATTGGAACATAGGAAGATAAATAAGATGAAGAGGAAGCTAAAATTGCTGGGGTAAGACTTAACGATATTTCATAATAATAATGAAATTTTATTTAGATTAAATATTCATTCGCTTATATTTTTTATATTATTTAATATCGAGGAAAGGCCACCTTCAATAAAATCCCATAACTTTAAATATATAACTTTTTGCTTTTGTCTTTTTTCTAGGGATTTAAGAAATATATTTTTAATGCAATAAGAATACTATTTCTTTGTTTAATTTATAAAAATTCATTTTCAGGTGATTTAAACTAATGATTATATTTTATATAAATTATTTAAGCATTTAGCATTTCCATATTTATTATACTTATGCACCAACTAAATTATTATGAAATAATTTAATTTGATTATTAACTCAATTCTATAAAGTACTTTATAATGCAGCAAATACACATAAAATAAATATTACCAAAAAATAATTACAATTGAACTCATAGAGAAAAGGATTTAATGTCTTTGATTCAGGCATAGTCGTAGAAACCTTAAATCTATAACAAGGAAAAAGATAAGTATTATAACAAAAAAATTAAAATAAAAACTTATTTTAAGCACTTTTTCATTCACTTTTTAATTTATGAAAAAAATTAACTTCTTCAAAAATAATTATCTAATAACTTTTTAAATATCGATTTAGAATACTAAATTATACTATATCCTTTAATCATTTAATCGAAACGTTTGTAATCAAATAAGGATATTGTTTAATTTCTAATGATAAATATTAAAAATCTAAGCAAATGATGAATATGATGTTTTTACTTTTTGGATAAATATATTGTCAATATGTTTCATAAATATATTAAAAATATAGTTATAAAAATACTTACATTGTATTATCTATTATTTTCAATAAATACTTCTAATCTTTATTAATTTGGTAAACTTAATTAAAATTTAGCTATAGTAGCTAATCACACCAAGTGGCAATGAGCTGTAGATCCAATATTTTGGGATGAAGTTTTCTGCCATTAAAAAGATAGTTCCTCCCCTTAAAAAGGTAGTTTTATGTCCATAATAAAAATATGTTATATTAAAAAACTTTATCATCTAACATGAAAGAATCCCACTACCCAACCATAAAAAACCTTTATTATTTTAGATAAAACTAAATTTTTTCATGAAAATATCAATAAATTTAAATTAATACTCATTTAGCTTATTATAGTTTCTAATAAATAATTGAAACTAGTGATAATTGTAATCCTTGAAAATTATATATTTATTAAAGTTGTTTTATATTTTGAAAAAAAATTGAAGTTCTGATTATATATTTATTAGATAATATTTGTCAAAAAAATCAAGATTAAATGTCTTTAGCAGGTAACTACCCCAATTAATTTTATCAAAATAATTTTGAAATTAATAATATTTATTTAGATATCTTCGAATAACTTGCTAGCTCCAACTTTAAATCAGAGAAAGAGATAAAACCAAATATTGAAAATGCAAACTGGCGCAGGTTTGGGAGGGAATGAACTTCTTAAAAAAATCTTGTCATTTATAGATTTTTAAAAGTCGAAATGATAATGCGAAAATATCATTTTATAAACTATTACCATAAAAGAAGAGGTAGATTAGCATGGAAAAAACAAGCAAGTTTGATCCAAACACCCTGCATTTCGCTTATGTATTTGCTTCCCCACTTGTCCTCGAAGTTTCCAAGGGATTAATAAAAATAAGTTTTAATGGTAAAGGAATTAAGTTTGTAATTTATTTTAAATTCTTGGTGGAAGATAAGTTGGATGAGATAAGTTTCAAAGAGGAATTCGAATATATTGAAGATGCTCTTCATTCTACTAAATAAGAAATAAGATACTCATATCAATTAGGTACATAGTAAAACATGAATGACGTCTTAGGACAGAGGCCGCTAACTCTCCATTTTTCAGGGCTTCAATATTTATAAATTAGATTCCAAATGGCTAAATAGGTTAAATTTATAAAAGTAAAACAGGCATGGTTTAATAAATCAAAGATAAACCTTCAAAGATATAGCACATGCCGAGTTTCATAAAGAGGTGACTGGTAAAGGAGATGTTTTAGTTATGGAAGGGCAAGAAGGAGGAAACTCGCATCTTTATTTTGCTGATGACCTCAAGAGATTGCTTGTGTGTAACAAATCGAATTTCAAGTTTGTGGTTGTTGCATCTTGCCACTCAGAAGCCATTGGAAAGGTTTTCTAAATGGCTGGAGCTGAACACGTCATTTGTGTAAAAACAGAGAAAGAACTTAGTTAGTTAGTTTTTTTCAAACAACCTGAAATTATTTTTAAGTAAAATAACTTAATGATAGAGCAGCTGTGACTTTCGCAAGATAGTTCTATCAAGCTGTTTACAAAGATAATATGAGCATTTGTGATGCTTATCAGTTAAAAATGGTTTTGCTCAATAGAATTTTGAATTTAAGCTTAATATTTATTAGTTAGCGCTTGTGAATTTAGATTCTATTAAAGAGCTTAAAAACGAATCAAAAGATTACTTGCTTATGGTATAAGGAGACAAAAAGAACCATAAATGCAAAGTTGGCGAGATGGCTGAATATGTCAGACAAGGAAAAGCTAAATTGTTAAAATAATATTAATTTTAATATCACATGCTAAATGCATCAATGATTAAATGAAACTAAAAATAATACCCCCAAATGTGACGAACTGGGTTCCTAGAAGTCTCGATACATATCAATGTATATAAAAGTTATTCAGTGAAGATTCGAGAATCGTTCAAGTCTTTGGCATTCCAGGATCTGGTAAGTCTGCTATTCTCTTGAAAGTTGCAAATTATCTTGCAGAAAGAGGCACTTACCCAGGAGGTATCGTATATGCAAATTTTTAGAATTTCAAAAGAGTCAGGAAGGCTTTGTTTAATTTATTTTTTAAAAACTTCATTTAGATATTTTATTTTCAATAAAATACTTAATAAAAACTTTTATGGAGTTAATAGATATCATAGAGACTAGCAAAGAAAATTAATTTAAGTAAAGCGATGTAAACAATGACATGTAAGATAAGGAAATTATGGATCATTTAAACTTGTACATAAAGAGTGGAGAGAGGATTTTGTTCGTATTTGATAATCTAGACGAGCTGATTATCAACGAAGGCTCAATTTTAGCAGAATACTTGAACAAGTTAGTGAGCTAGAGAAAAAATCTTAGAGTTCTATTGAGTGCTTCCATGTTTATAGAACAGCCGCTTGAAAGTTTTGTAATAAAAAATATAAAAAACCTTAATGCTAAGAAATCGAGAGATTTGTTTATTAAGAAGATACCTCTAGATGAAGCTATAATTAAATAGATTTTCAAATATATATTATATATAGCTTCTATAATAAAGCAAGAATATTCTCAATAGAGTCGATGATAAATATAAATTTTCTATTTTTATTTGAATCAGCTTGAACAATTTACTACAGAAGATAGTAATCTAACTTTGATCGAAGAAATTTTAAATGTTAATCCATTGAAGGTCACTGAGAATAAATATTTATTAATTTTCTCAAATATATATATATTATTCTATATATTGCGGTGGATAACCAGAAAAGAGTCATAAATCTCATAAGTCATTTTAAAATCTTAAATTTGATGGATGATCAATATTTTAATTTTTTCCTTTATGAATTATTTAAATTTCACTATTTTAAAATTAAAATTTTTAAATTAAATAACAGTATATAAGAATTTATAAAGCTTTTAATTAGAAGACTGTGGTAAAGCCTATTTAGAAAAACATCCCTTATTTGAAATTCTTAACTAACCACTGTCAATTTGCCTAGTGGCGGCTCAGCTTAGAAATTAGTAGCTTACCATTAAAAACATCTATGAAAATCTCATTCAAGCAACCTAAATGAAAGGAGGACTTGACTAGATTAAATTGATTTAATTATTTAATAGATCTAGATTTTTAGTGTACTAAGTTTTTATTTTATGACTGCTCACTTATCGTCTCATATATGTCCGCATTTCAAATGCTCAGATCTAAGTCGAACTACGCTCTAGAAATACTATACGTAATATCTTAGACAGCTACGGGTCTGCATAAAATGAATATCCAGAAACTTTTCTAGATTACTAGTATCGAGCTCGAAGAGAATATTCTTTTACTCATAGATACCTCTATGGTAATTTATGACCCTGATAACTAAGTCTACAAAGTACAAAATATTATTTTTATTAAAATTTGCAACCAAAAGTCTCATTTTATTAGAGGCTTTATTTCAATTTAAAATTATCGGTAAATTCATAGAACTAAGTTTGAATGACAGCCCAGAGTCCCGTACTAAGTACAACCGCATGCTAGCTTCTTTCTATCTCGATTTCTTAACTGCTAATAAACAGCTTGTAAATAATGGAGAGCAGGATCTCAAGTTTTTGATTGACATTGTAGACTATTAGGAAAAGAATATAACTAAATGTCTTAATTACCTAATTTCACTCAGATTTCAAGGTATAATTTTAACAAAGAATATTAAGTAATTACTATTAATAAAGATATTTATAATAGATTATCAAAAAGGTAACTTAATTTAAAGGTTAAGAAGAGGAATATGACCGAAATAAAACATTTAAATCGCATGATTAACTTGTAAATAAAAATTACGCTCAGTTCATAGCAAAACAACTGACTGTGAGATTTAAATGGTATTTAAACTATTATATATATTTTTGATTCAACTCAAAGAAATCAACTCAGTCAGCCAAACCTAAGAAAGACAATAAGGCTAAAAAGTTAGGCTTCAAGAAAAACAAAGATACATTTCAAACAACTGAAGAAAATATAATTAATGAAATACTGGAGCCAATTTTTGCTAAGGATAAATATTAGAAGTTTAAAACATTAAAATTCTATGAAATCACAGGTTGTTATAATTTAAAAATAATATTTATAACATTCAGAAAAAAGTCAAATTTATTAGACCACATAAGCATAAGTCACAATACCCCAAAACCCCAATAACTAAGTATTATATTGATATCGATACTAAGATCATCTCATACTATAATTTTGATTTTTAATTGTTCTCTAACACAATAAGTTGGTATGCTGTCAATAGTTATTAGTAAAAACGATTAAATATAAAAATCAGAAAAAATAAACTATTCTTTAATAAAGCTCACTTTGGCTTATTGAAATCATTTTAGCGTTAAATTTGTTAGAACTCATACTGATGAACTTGCTGAGGAAATTTTAAGCCATCTAATTTTATTATTTATTCTTTAGTGACATTTTAAAGTTAAGCATAATTAGTAAAAATATATTTGCAAGCATATCAAATAAACTATAATGAATACAGTTTATGCTTTATTTATCATAATCAAAAGCTATAATTTTGTTGCTGACTTGAGTTAAATAAATGGCTTATAGTTAAACTAATCATATTTTAGAATTAAAAGCGGAACAGCAAATAATTAAATCAATATCAACTCATTAAATTCTACGTGTTGGGGTTTTGGGGTAATGGAGAGGTCACTGACTCAAAATAAGATATGGATGCTTTCATAAATCAAGTTTATTTAAAAGCAAAATTAAAATTTATATGAATAGTGTTTAATCTAAAATAATGTTAACTTTATTTAAATGTCAATAATCCAAGTGAAGAGCTATGTTGTTTAAGACGTGCAAAATTCAGGTAAATACCTAACTAATGTTTCAGAGAAGGATGAAGACGGTTTTAATTTGGACAAAATTGAGGAAGAGTTTTATTCAAGCAACGAAGAATATAAAAGTTCAAGCTCAAACTAATCCTTTAAATCAGACAAATCAATGGGCAGAAAATATTAAAAGTCGCAAAATTCCAATGAAGAAGATTCTCCCAAATCTAATAAACAAGAAGGCTATATATTCATACAAATTAGTTCTTATATTCCTTATGTTAATGCATAAAATAATTTCAAGCTAGGATATCGAAGTGGAGGAGCCATACGAATAAAAATTGAGTCCATTAAGAGAGTAAATGAAAATGCCTGCTTTAGAAGTGTATGGAACAAGAGATTCTTGGAGTTAAGCTAAAAAGACTAATTCAGGGGAGAAAGAGAAGGATTAAATTTATGGTTATACTATAATATTTTCATATAGAAATATATGAATTATGCATTCCATGATTTTAGGTTATTTAACAAATTTTTATTGAACTATTATTACTCTAAAACAAATTACCTAAAATTTTAGTAGGTAGCATTCAAAACTCCAAAACCCCTTAATGAGGTTTATAAGTGCTTTGATTTGTAGGGAATTTGTTAGGGGTTGGGGTTATTAATTAAATGCGAGACAAAATAGCAAGCTTTGGGGTCTATTTATGATGAAGAGTATATAGATTTAGTGTTTAAACTGCGATATGGATGTGATATATCCAGTGAATAAGTTAAACTAGTTCTGAACTATAAGTCTATTGCACTGCTCTTAAAGCGAAGTCCGTTAACTGTTCGATCCCACTGTCTTATAGCAGTATAACTAAAGCAATAATAGCTGAATTCTATGCCTAAGATGAAGTCAAAGTTTCTATAAAAGCATATTGACTATCTTATTAATGATAAAACTTTGAAGTATTGGGCTCACTTCTCTCTCGACAACGTGCTACTATGTTTCACCGCCAGTTCCTTGAGTTGAAGATCTCTGCATAGTCTGTTGCAAACATTTATAAACGAATTGGTATATCTTACAAAGGTGTTAATCGTATCAAGAGAGTGATTGATTTCACTCTGTCATTTTACAACAACTTAAATTATATTTATAATTATATGCAGAGAGCCTAATAGAGTAATATTAAGTTATTCATGCTGACGAGGCTGTTTACCTTCAACGCTTTCATCTAGAAGTCTTGGTATAAGAGGCATAGTAATATAGAGGTATATGACTAGAAAGTCAAGGTATAAACAATGGCAATTCTTGGTGGAATTAGCGAGGATGCTGGTTTAGAAACTTATGTTATTCATCCTCGCTCTATTCAGACAGAGCAGTATATTAAGTTCTTAGAGCAGCTGAGAGAGAAGTACCCTGAATAAGAGATTATACTATTCGTTGATAATCTTCCAGTTCATAAGACAAAAGAAACAAGGAAGAGTTATGAACAACTAAGAATAACACCAGTGTTCAACGTGCCTTACAGTCCATAGTATAATGGAATTGAATTCTACTGGGGTATACTTAAAGGTCATTATAAGAAACTGCTGCTATACCATCTAATGCATGACCTACCTATCGATACAGTAGACTTTATTAAAAGCTCAGCGAAGAGAGTAGATAATTTGTTGGCTTAAAAGTGTGCTAAAGAAGGGAGAGTGAATGTATATAAATAAGTTTTGTAGTTAAGTTAATGAATATATAAGTCACATTTAAAATTCTTTAGAGGGAGCTGGCTTCTCTTTCTTTTCTTCTATTTCTTGCTTCCCTCCTCCTAAGTTTCTTCTCTTGCTGCCTGGTCCAGCATCTATGTTCATTGACTCTTGAGGCTAAATATTTGAATAAAGTCTCTTGCAAACTTTATACTTTGTCTGCGACTTTCGCTCTCTGTGAAACTTGCTCTATTCCTTCATCAAGAAGATGCCAGTACCAGATTTTTCTAAAGAGTTAAACTACAAATCTTACTTGAAATATATGGGTGCTTCTGCAACTCTTATAGCCAGCTCTCACTTATTTTGATCCCCTGTTTATCCTTATCTTCTGAAGAGATGCTGTACCTTTTCTTATGAGATTCTTGAATAATTTCTTTCAAGTAATCACCTTTAATTGTTGCAAGTATGCAAAAAAATAGTTTCTTTCAGGTAGTTTATTTGACAACTGCTTCTTAGTAGGCAGGTACTGCGAAACCTCTGGGTCATTCATAGTATCATCGTAGAAGTTAGTCACTGAGATTTCTGGATAGTTTGGAATCTCTGCAAACTTTACATCTTAAGTTTTCAATGCTTTCTTCTCTTCGCAGAGTATCGCTCTTAGAAATGATATTTTAGTACCTTCCATCGTTGGCAAGAACAAACCAACTACATAATAAAGATTAGCAACTATGAGTTTATTACCTGGCTGCACCAGGTAGCGATGCAAATTTTCCTTACTTCTAAATCTTAGAATCAATTCTTGTGCTTGCACTCTTTTCATTGCATCATTCATTGACTCCATCTTGTTTACAGATCTAAGAAATGAGGGGGGCGGGCGGGGGGGGGGGGCGGGGGCGTTATTCAAATTTAAGTTTATTGATTTCAATTATTTACTTCTGTAAAACTTACTATTAAATATGGGCATCCTATAGGAGGTCAACCTCTTAGAAGGATATGGAGAAGGTTTTGAGAACTGGTTTCAAACTTGAAAGATTGATATCAATTTCTACTGTTATAGATCCATATTTTGAAATTTAAATTGGTACGTGCTTAATTAGGAGCAGCTCCTAAAATGCTAGTACTTAATTAGGAGCTTTAATTAGTGCTAGTACTTAATTAGGAGCACCCTAATTTTAATCATAAAATGACAAAATACCTCCTAAAACAGTACGTACTTAATTAGGAGCACCTCCTAAATTGGTACGTGCTATAATCAACTTATTATTGATAGTTAAAATGGTTACTTTCTCACCTATATTTAGAGCTGGATCGTCTCTTAGCACTCATATTTCTTCTATAATACTCTTAAAACTTCCCTTGAAACTTGTAGGCATGGAAAGCTCTAATATAAGCTCTCAGTTATAGAGGCAGTTTTATAATTTTAAATTCAAATTTAAATATGAGCGCAAACATTTTAAGAAAAACAACAACACTTCCATCAAACTAAATGAGACTTACCTTTGGCGTCAATAAAAAGTGTGATAGCTGTGAGATGAACTCTCATAAGGAACGACCAGAGCTATCTCTTGAGGTCTCTGTTATTAAAATAGAAATTAATAATAGAAAATAAATGGCAAACAAGTGTGTGGGAGACAGAGAGGAGGAGAAAGTTAGTAATGAAATTTCAATGTAAGCAGAGGAAGTTGAAGTATTTTTTGTGAGAAGTGTGAAAGAGACTTTACTCATAAATCTAGCTGGTACAGGCATATGAAGGTCCATAAGGAAGCTAAGCCTACTGTATACTTAAAGCACGACAAAGTTGATGGTAAGTATGATTGCTATGAGTGCCACAAACAGTACTCTCACACAAGAGACTTAAAGAAACATCTTTTAAAAGCCCACAAGAAAGAAATAGAAGTTGAAGATTAAGACACTCAACTGAAGTTGCTCAACAAAAGAAAAGCAAGGGAACCTCTTTAAGCTGCTGAGCTTTAACAAGCAAGCGAATCAGAGTATGTGAGGATTGTACGCAACCTCTTAGCATCAGAGGTCACTAAAATCATGATTAAGATTTAATACAAGAAAATTCCAGTGCTAGCATAGGTTGATTTAGATACTTCTCTCTAAAGCTACCTAATTCTGGAGGACTCCTATGACAAGAAAGTTATTAAGGATCATCAGTATGCTTACAAGGTATATCCTTCAACTATCTCCTTAGTGATGATAAATATTAATTGGAGTTTACTAATGAGTATTAAGTACTCACTCAGGCTAAGTTTAAAGAGTGCAAATACTTAATAAAGCTAGATGCTGTTCTCCTAGCCAAAGATTCTGTAGCTTTCAGGCTACCACTCTTTGAAATGACACTCAGAGATTTCATAACTGATCAAAGAAATCATAGATAGCTTGCTTTAATATCAACTTAAGCTATACAAGGTATCAAAGAGCTTCATAAGTTAGGCTTTGTTCACAGAGATCTCAAGCCTGAGAATATAATGTTGAACTTCACAGTAAAAGTAACAATTATTGATTTCAACAGAGCCTTAAGAGTGGAAGTATCAAGGCTTGGAAGTGTTATGGGAACTCCAGGATATTATCCGGAAAGGGAAGACTGGAGAGATGGAGACTAACAGTGGGTTGTGTGGGCTTTAGCAGCAATAATAATAGAGTGTGATATGCCTCGCAACGATTACTACTCTACAAGGTGCGAGAAGGATGCAAGGAGAATAAAGCAATTTATTGACAAAACAAGAGTGTCTCAATCAATGAAGCAAATGGCAGAGTCAATAATAATATAACCGAACTCAAGATCAGACATATCAATATAGTAGATAGAGTTGTGGTTAAGTAAGTTAAACTTCAGACCTCTCCCACATTATCTAAAAGTGCATTTTGAGTGATTAAATTAAATACATTTACTATAAATTTCACATTAAAACCTATTAATAACCCCAACCCCTAACAAATTCCCTTCAAATCAAAGCACTTATAAACCTCATTAAGGGGTTATGGGGTTTTGATTACCATTAGTAATATGGATCTTTTTCCTACTAAAAAGAAATCCGAAAAAAGTCTATAAGTTTAAAATTTAATCGGAGGTGAAATATCTTAACCAATAAAAAAACAAAATTCTTCAGTTGGAAAGAAGATTCTTATCTTATACTATTATCCTTTTTGAAAATTTAGAGTTAAAGAAAATATTTTAAGATGTTCGGAGGCCTAATTAAAGCTGGAAATACAGAGTAGTCTCCAAATTAACCAAACATTATATTTTTTTAAATTGGAAACCTATTTAAAATGGATGTAATAATAATATATAAATCTAAATTAAAACCAAAGTAAGAGTTCAGCGCTAAATTTAAGCAAATGATGGAAGTGATAGGCTCAAACATTAATGACAAATTAAGAAAATTAAACGATAAAGTTACAGAGAAGGATGCTTACTAGTACAAGGAAACCGTTAACAAATTCTCTTAATTTATTGGGCAGATGATGGTTGTAAAGCCAAGTGAGGCTGTCACTAGTTACATCAATAACCCAAAGAGGCAGTGGTCCAGGAGGCCAACTTCCAAAAACGCCAATATTAACAAGCAAGCTTATTTAAATACTGGGGGGGGGAAGTTTCCTGCCCAAAATTTTATGTGCACCTAAGGGGGGAAGTTTCCTGCCCCATACATAAAAATATGTAATTTTTATAATTTTCAAAGAATCTTATCATCAATTATGATGTAGTTTTTTTAATTTAGCTTCAAATATCATATCTACCTTGATAATGAATTTAAAACTTAATGAAAATTACATTAATTATTAATAAAAAACAATTATTTTAGCCTAGTTAATAATATATAATTTGATAAAGAATAATTATGTACCTTGAAAATGATATTATAATAAATGTTGTATAGTAGTACATGGTTATGGTAATTGAAATTGAAATTTATTTTTTTCTATTAAATTTATTGAAAAAACATACAATTTAATGTTGGGGGCAGGAAACTTCCCCCCCCCCAAATACTTTTATGTTTCTATAGTCATTTAATAATAATTATTATTATTATTATTTAATGCTTTACAGAAATTAATACTGGGGATTAAACCAACCAGGAATATATAATCATTTTTATGCTCTTTCTTCTCTTTCTCGCTACCATTGGTGTCCTGTATTGGAGACCGGGTTTTTTGTTTATTTAATAATAATTAACCCAAGCTTCAACTGTTCATCCTTAATACAATTATTTAATTTAAATGTTCACTGTATATAAGTTTTTGATTTATGTTATATCACAAAAACTAAAGTGTTGCTGGAAAATAAATAAATGAAGATACTCCAGAGAAGAATCTTAACAACGGACCTCCTGTCGAGCAATACGGAGCTACTTTGGGTCTCGGATTACCCAAACCTAAAGTGAACAGATAGACATCCAAAGTTTCAAACAAGTCCACAAATATAATACTCTTGACTTCTATTCATATACTTTAAAAGTGAATTTGATGTTATAACCCTATGACGAGACAAATATCTATTGCAGGAAAGGTTAAAGACATTTAAATTTAACCACCTGTTTTGTCACTTGATCAAATCCGAAGCAACACAAATATCGATGAACACCTTGGGATGATAATTGACCAGCCTGATGATGATTTTGACCAAGAGTTTGAAATTGAATGTCTCGATAGTGACGGTGAGGTTACTCAAGACGATGGAACTTTATGGGTGCATAAAAAGCTTAAATTAAATTAATATAATCATAATATACGTTTTATTCCCTTTTTTAAACTGGTGAGATGCAAATCTTACTTTATCACTTCATGATATTTCTTTTTCTCCAGAAAAATTGTTATAAGATTTAATTTATACTATAATTCATGTCAATCCAAGCATTGAAAAACAGAGATATTAAGGACTTCATGAATTTGAAGAATTAGTTCCTTATAGACTAAATGGATCCCATGTTCCAAGCAAGTATCGACCTCCTTGTAGTGTATTAACATCTTAAGCAAAAGACTAGTCATTAATACGCTGCTTCTGACTTAGAAAATCTACTTAACCTATACTTTTGAATTTTAGATTACTATAAATTTGAATACCATTAAAATTTTTCATTTGAAATTTACAAATTTAAGTTTCTAAAATTTATACAGTAAGGAGGGCTCTCTAAAGGGTTAGGCAATTGTGTGCTTCTTCTTAGCTTTCGTTTTCCAAAGCATAAACACAGTAAACACATTTTATATATCTTAAAAATTTACTTATAGTTTGCTGCCTTAGAAAAAGCCAAATATTACCTTGAGAAATCATTTTATAAACTAAAAAATGTTTGTTACAATTTTTTAATTATCTATTTATTTAGTGTAAATTTAGTTTAAGTAAATATTTCACTTTTTATTAGCAAATTGTTTTAAATAATTATAAATTTAATAGATTATGATTAGAGTTCTTTAAAGGAGAGTGTGATGAAGAGGGAATATTCTATTGCCAAAAACTAAAAGTAATGCTTTAACCTAAATCTAAGAATGACGGTTATGAGAAGAGTAGCTCTGGCAATTTTGAAGGTCTTGAGACCTTCAGTCCTTCTGATGTTAGTTTTAATTTAGCTATAAATTAGGAACAATCAAACCAATCCTAGCATATGTTTGATTTATTATATAAATAAATGTTAGAAGTCCCACAAACGCTCAAGCGAATGGTTAAGTTATGTCCCCACGCAGTGTCTCAGGTTTTGGTCGCACTCAATCAAACTATATGACAAACAACTCATACAGGTACAAACTTATCAAAGATAGAGAGGCTCTCAATTTACTCATTAACCCCGTAGACTTAAATAAGTAAACTGGAATTAATTATTGAAAAATGCAGTTTTAAATTATAAAAAACACCAAATGCTTTTTATTCATGAAATTTATACCTAAAACGCAAAGCTTAATGAAATTCTAAAAAACTAAATTACAAGTTTTACAAATTTATTCTTCAAATTTTCTTTTATAGATAGAATAGTACAGAATATATTGTATAATAATTATAAAAACTTCTAAAAAAATGAAACTCTAAAAACGAAATGAAAATTAATATAGTGATATATAATAAAATTTATATAAACCTAGATGTGTTAAATGGTTACTTTTCTCAAGAAATATATGGTATTAGGTTTATTAAAGAATGAATAAAATGAAAATGATGTTTATTGGTAAATTTGATTTAGACCTATTCAGCGACGATATCAGCCAATCTAAAACTAAAGCGCTAGTAAGTTCCCACCAGGAATTCCCTAAAATTGAAGCAATTAATATTTAATCTGCTTTATTTAGACTGATGAGGAGATTAATAAGATGCAGACAAATGAGAGTTTCACTTCCCTGCAAAAAGCAATGTATATAATGAAAAAAGGCTATGAGGTTCAAAAGAAATCAGTAAGTTACAAACCAAGTGTTACTTTAGATTGGCATAAAAATGTCGGATTATCAGAGTGAATAACATATTATGTTAGGTAATAGAGCATCTAGATCAATATCTTGTTGAGCCATAAAGCAATAAAGAATTAGTACCACTCATATCAGTAAGTAGTAAAATACAAAATTTTCAATTAATTAGCCTTTTGATTAAAAAAGCAGAGTAATTAAAACTGTTAAGAGTGAGTTCTACAGCAAATGATTGGCTTTAGGTATTGAGCATATTTTAAAATTTTTTAGAACTCAATAGAATACTGGGATGACGATTTTTAAATGGAATGTGGTATGTCCGTGAAAAGAGCTTGCGAGAAAAAAGTAAGACATTAATATACTTGTGACATGCTAAAGTTATTTAAAGTTATTAAGTGGTGAGAACGTTGATATATTCATGTAAATTTGCCTCGATTTTCTTGATCATATTGATAATGACGTCGTAAGTTTCGGTTTTATTGTTAACAAATCTTACAGCAATACGAAGCTTGGATAAAGACCTTTCCTACATTATGCTAAAGCATGAGTTAAAAATGTTTGAAAACTGTATGTCTACCAAAACTCTAGGAAATGCTTGATTCAAAGCCTTAGCCTAAGAGAAGGAAACGAGGTGCAGAAATGATTGGCATATTGGTAGCTGTAAGTTTTTTCAAATTGTGATAACGTATTTAATTAGAATTCTACTGAAGATACCATAGTAAAGGAGCTGAGAAAGTATATCTTTGCATGTACATAAGATCATAACTGGAATTTTAGAAAATCAATGACAAGCCAAATGAAAGAAGTATTTTCAAAGAAAATATCAAAAGAAACTTTCTAAAACTATTTTTATGAAGAGCTTATAGAGTTAATAAATGACGAGGATTTATTAGTCAGGATAGAAGCTCTCGAAGTAGCTGTCGAAATTATGTCCTCAAAATTAAAACCAGAATAAATAGAAAAAGAAATACTTCAAGTGTTTTGTAAACATCTTGAGATTATATAGGAAGAAGAGTGCGATATTAAGATGTCTTCACTCTTTGGGAAGTTCTTATTTAATCTACCTCTAGAAAAATAGAGAAAATCTAATGCAAAATCTTTCATAAATTTTTTCAATAGAATTTGCAGAAGTTAAAATTTAGAAGTTAGGACAAATGCAGCCATCAACTTGCCATGCTTTTTTTATTACTTTGGTAATATTGACGATCCTGAGCTGGATTTCCTTGAGATTTACTCAGAGTTCTCCCAAGACGAAAATCAAGATATAAAAGAAATCATTGCAAAAGGAATACACGAGGTCCTAGAACTATTAGAGAAGTAAGGCAAAAATCCGTTCACTTTTGAAGAGCCATTTTAAAATCTTCTTAAATAAAATCATAACACCTTTGAGGTTTAAATGGCTCTAGCGCAGAATATTGGTGGAAGTTTTGGAACATTTCTTCGAGCCTTCTCAATGGAAATATTAAATGTAGGCTGTACTTTTGAGACTTTCATTGATAGTACTTTAAAGAATGAAAATGCTGGAGACCTTGTAGAACTCTATCAATTTTAATATTTTTATAAATCAATTGATTTAAGATATGATTGAAGATATCGTAAAGTTAAATGAATTTCTCATTGAAAGAAATAAGAATTGGAGGGAGCACTCAAAATTTTATATCGAACTATCCAAGATTGTAGATTTGATCCCTCTTACAATAATATAAGAATTTTATGATGCCATGCTTCCATCTCTACTTGATTTAATGCAAAGGGGTCCAGATTAATTGAAGCAAGCAGCTTCTATGCTTGCCACTACTCTGATATTTTACGTACCGAATACTGAAAAGCGTTAGCGATCTATTACATAAGTAACTCAAGAATTCTCAAATACTGGATCCTTTGTTATATTATGTCTCATATTTAATAATATTCCTCGATTCTTAGAAAGTCGTTCATTGATTTTTGTGTATGCGCTTTAAAAGTATGCTCAGTGTAGTTTGTGAGGACGTATCTAATGAGGGATATTTTATCTCTGGCGACTGATGTCACTCCTTCAGTCCGAATAAAATTTCTTAACGTCCTTGTCCCCGAGCTAAATACCGTAATAGGTCCCCTTGATTAATCGTTTGTTATTGAACTAATGGCTATCGTAGATAGGTGCAAATCTGATAGAGATAGAATGATTAGTGATGCAGCATATGAGCTCGATGACAGAATTCAATTTAATAAGAACATCACGAAGGAAAAATTAAAATAGGCTCAGGATAGAGAGAACATGCTTATTAAAGTTGATGTTATGATAAAATAAAGAGAGTAGTTCGAATTTGATGAAGATGAAAGAAGAAAAAAGGAAGAGGAAGAGGAGAAATTTGATATTGCAGCACTTCTTGCGAAAGTAAAACTTACTAAAAACAAAGGAGGTTTTGGGTTTAATACCAAGCATCATTTTACCACCATGGGAAAGATTGATACAGCTAAACGCTCAATACAGCACAGACATTCCTTTACAGCAACAGGTTCTACAAATAAAAAGCCAATAATCAATGTGGCTGCAGAGCGAAGACCTACAATAACTACTGCAAACTCTAATAAAAATGGAAAAAGAGATAATTACTTTAGTACTGATACTGCCAAGAAGCCTGGAGCAATGAATGGTTGTAGTACTCCGCAGAGTTCTAGCAACTCAATTATATCATTTTCTTCATAAATGATAGGAGCCTCTGTTAGCGGACCATCAAATAAAAGTGACGAATAAAGGACGAGAAAGGTTTGAATTTAATAAGAAAAACATCATCCAAATTTAATTGTATACTAAATTATTATGCATTTGAAGGGAAATATCTTAATTTGCAAATTAAACAAAGTTAACAAATTAAAAACCCGTATATTTTAATTATTTCAAATTCATTACAACTGGATTAAGTTAATTATAAATCACATAAGATTATATATTCTCAATTTAATCTTTGTCTTGTTAGTTATTCTATTTTTGTATAGTACTTTTCAAAATGTTTAAATTTATCTATCTTTTATTTTTAGCTTAAATAAATAAAAATTTAAAAGCTATATTAATTACTGATTACTGGCTTTAAAATTAATACCTCAAACTTTCAAATATATAATAAAAATACAATTATCGTTCAAATATCTATATTGATAAACAAAATAAATAAATATTTTTAATCATAAAAAAATTTCTTTACTTTATGATGTCAGTAAAAAAATTGGAATTTTTGATTGATCTAAATTAATTTATGTCATATATTATTTCTCTAAAATGTAAAAGACATTTTTAGCAAACTCTAAAATAAATTTCAAAATTTAAATTTTTTATCGCATAAAAGATGCCTCTTTTGAAATTTATTTAAGACCATATCTAGAGAAATACTATCACCAACAATGGATTATTGAGATTTAAATGTTCTTTTTCAGGGATTGCAAAGAATACCCATTATTTTTATCATTTAAATTTAATTTATCTCTATTAAATTCCACAAAGCTTTGACTTTAGTTATTATTGTTATGGTAAATTGATATTAAATTAGGCATTTTTACACTAAAACTTTTATCTTCATAGACTTATGTCAACAATTAATCTCGAGAAACTTAATTATATTAATTAAATTACTTTTTCAATGTAGATTCTGACTTATTTGTATATTAACTAAAGTCTGTTTACTTCTAGATTTAGAGGTCGTTTTATATATTAAACATTTAATTAGCATATTTATTTTTCAGAAGCGGTTCTCTTAGTTTAGATAAAGTGGATAGGTAAGAATTATTGCGTTTTTATTTTGAATTAGTGAACGAACTTTAAGTACTTTTAGGCAGTTTTTAATTGCTAAAAGCTGTAACGTTTTGAAATCTAAAAGAGTTTTAGCTCAATCTCTGTTATTCTTTTGAAATCTGAATATCATTGTAGTAATTATGCTTTTAAAAGTTTTCTGATTGCTTTGAGGGAGTTGCGTCGATCTGATTTGATAGAGATTCCATATCGATTAATGTGGCTGAAGTATCATGATTTGTAAACAAATTAGTTCTGTTACCTTTTTACATATTTAATGAGTAATCTTGATCTTCTTCCTCTTCTTAAGACTTCTCTTCTAGTTCATAATTGGAAGACAGAGCTGACATATTTTTCATAGAGTTGTTCTTTAGTTCTGAATTAAAAATATTTCTAGAAGAGAGTCTTAACTTAGATAATTTTTTATGTTTTGCAGGGTTTTTTGGGTCCATACTTCGATATGAACTTAGACTTAACGAATCGTTAAGAAATGAAAGATTAAACTTAAAATAACTATAGTCAAGACTTTTTAGCTGTATATAGCTAAAAATAAGATTTAGCATTTAAGTTTATCAGAATTTTAATTGTCCTTAAACAATGCCTAGGAAAATACACTTCCTAATTCATCCTCTTAATTAATCGTCTTTCCTTTATAAACTTCGCTTCCATATCTCTTTTTGACTTAGAAGTATTTAATTAAAGGAATTAATTAATGCGAAAACCTTGGCTCTAAGTACTTATTCTTATCCATTTAATAGAGGCCTTTGAATACTTATACCATATACCTTACCCATAGATTATGATCTTACTACTGTTTTTATTGTGTTTTAAGGGCATCTAAAGTTTTTATTTGTATTTTGTTTTATAATGGATTAGCATAATTAATTTAAGATTAATAATTTAACTAAAATTAATAATTTATAATTGGTAAATTCATTCAATTAATTAAAATTTTTGCATTTTAAGAAGATTTATTGGGAGTGAGGAGAATATTGCTATCTATAAATTACTCATCAAATACTTTCAAAAATTAGAGCAGTTTATAAGAAAGTAATTTCAAAGTTTTTTCAATCAATGTGTTATAGTTTTGTTCGAGCTATCTTGTTGCAAAGCCGGAATCAAAACCCCAAAACCCTTTCAGTAGTTTGATTGAGTTTTTGATTGATAAAAGTAGACTATTAGTGCATACTTTATTAGGGTTTTAATAGGGTTTATGTAGGGGTTTAATGTTTAAATATTAGTATTTTAAGTGAGTATATGCGAGCTTTGGGGTCAGTTTATGACAGTGACTATATAGATTTATTGTTTAAGTTGCGATATGGATGTGAAGTATATAGTGAATAACTCAAGCCTGTTCTAAATTATACGTCTATAGCAAGGCTACTCCATAAATCTCCAGCAACTGTGAGGTCTCACTGTCTATTAGCATTGAATTTAAAGAGATAGCATCTTAATTCTAAGCCTTAGAGACCCTTAAAATTTTAGCAGCATCATATGAATATCTTATTAATGATAAGACTCTTAAATACTGGGCTCATTTCTCTCTAGCCTAGAGGGCTGTGATGTTCCATCGCCAATTTCCTGAGGTTCACATCTCTGCTTAATCTATAGCGAACATATATAAAAAGAATGGAATATCTTACAAGACAGTCAATCGCATTAAGAGAGTGATTGACTTTAATGTTCCATTTTATAAGGATAATTTAAATTATATATTCGATTAAATGCAAAGGGCTTAAAAGCATAATATAAAGTTCATACACGCTGATGAGCAGTATTCACCTTTAATACCTTCATATCAAGGTCTTGGTATAAGAGGTACAGCAACATTGAAGTATATGATTAAAAGGTTAAGGTTTAAACTCATGCAATACTTGGAGGAATAAGTGAAGATAGTGGCCTCGAGACTTATGTTATTCACCCTCGTTCTATAAAGACTGAATAATATATCAAATTCTTGCAATAACTGAGAGATAAGTACGCTGACTAAGAAATTATTCTATTCGTTGATAACTTGTCGGTTCATAAAACTAAAGACTCAAGGAAGGAATATGAAAGGCTAAATATAACACCTGTATTTAATGTTCCTTACAGCCCTTAGTTCAATGGAATTGAATTGTATTGGGGGTTATGAAGGTCATTATAAGAAATTGCTGCTCTACCATCTGATGCATGATTTAAAGATAGATACAGTCGATTTTAATAAGAGTGATGCTTAGAGAGTCAGCGATGAGAAAGCTAAAGTATGCGCAAGAGAAGGGAGATTTTGTGTATATAAATAAGTTTTAGTTTTAAACGAATGAATAAGTTCACATATTAAATTTGCCCGTAAAGGGATTTGGCTTTTCTTTCTTTTCTTCCTCTTAAGGCTTGCTAGGGCCTATGTTTCTTCTCTTAGTGCCAGCTCCTGCATCTATGTTCATCTCTTCTGGCTTTTATAAATCTTTGATGAGCCTCTTACTCAATTCAT
>ARYC01002828.1:0-14895 GCA_000711775.1 Oxytricha trifallax | reverse complement strand
TTTCAATAAGTGTATGCTGTTATACTCACGTAACATATTTTCAATCCTTCCTCTATTTCGATTATGAGCCCAAAAATTCCTTAGAAGTCAAATGACTTAATTATGTATTAAAATGATTTAATACTTTTTAATACAAGTATGATAAAAGAATAATCGATATCATATGCATTAAGCTCGTCCATATAATTGCAAATGTTTTAATGATATTTTAGTGGCATTTCCTTTAACTTTTAAAAGTAAGTAAAGGTGTTTCGATTCTCTAAGTAACTGAGTGAGTTATAAAGTTTAATTGCTTTGTCATGTGATGAAAAACAAATATTGATGAAAGAATTACAAAGACGCATTTTAAGCAAATTATAGTCTTAAATCTTATTCTTAATAAAAGTTTCAATCATAACTTTGCAAGAATAGACATGGTTCTTGCCAGCAGATATGAATGTGCAAAGATTAAACTTTGTAATGAATTAAAATTTAATTGAGGCTTGACAATTCAATTTAGCCGAAAGATAGTCAAAGCCTCTAAATTATATTTTCAAGTGGAACCTTTGGCAAAAGTCAAATCTCAAAATTTACAAGATTTGCTAACTTTTAGAAATCTTTTCAATCGAACGATTTATGAGAATTTTCTATGAATGATTTCAAGACTCCAAAACCCATGAAAAAATCTTCATTTCATTTCTATGACGAAAAGAGAAATGTGCCCATTCTATAAAAAATACATAGCTTATTTAATTTGATGTAAACGAGATGATGTAAGTACTATGTCAATGTAAAAACAAATTTAGCAGAGCTCTTATGCTAACAGTTTTAAGATTTAAAACAGGTTCTTCAATATACAAAGCAAGTAAATGAACGTCTCTCGTATCTTAATATCTTTGACAAGTTTGTTACTTAGCAATGAAAGCATTTAATTAAAATTGGTTCAGGTATTTATAACTTACTGACTGACTGACTGCACGCACATTCTCTTTCAATAATCTTTAGAGAGGGGGCTAAAGCCACTTGGAAATGAATGATTGAATAGAGACAAGCATATAGAATCGATTCTTTTATCTCAACATATATTTCAATAAGTGTATGCTGTTATACTCACGTAACATATCTTCAATCCTTCCTCTAATTTGATTATGAGCCCAAAAATTCCTTAGAAGTCAAATGACCTAATTATGTATTTAAATGATTTAATATTTTTTTTATTACAAGTATGATAAAAGAATAATGGATATCATATGCATTCAGATCGTCCATATAATTGCAAATGTTTTAATGATATTTTAGTGGCATTTCCTTTAACTTTTAAAAGTAAGTAAAGGGTTTTCGACTCTCTAAGTAACTGAGCGAGTTATAAAGTTTAATTGCTCTTGTCATGTGATGAAAAAAGAAATATTGATGAAAGAATTACGTAGACGCATTTTTAGCAAATAATAGTCTTAAATATCATTCTTAATATAAGTTTAAATCATAACCTTGCAAGATTTGACATGGGTCTCGTCACCAGATATGAAAGTGCAAATATAAAACTTTGTAGAAAATTTGAATTTAATTGAGGCTCTACAAATCAATTCAGCCGAAATATAGTCATAGCCTCGAAATCTTAATTTCAAGCTAAAACATTTAACAAAGTCAAATCTCAAATTTACAAGATTTGCAAACTTTTAGAAATCTTTTTAATCAAACGATGATAAAAGAATATTATTGAGAATTTTCTATGAATGGTTTCAAGACTCCAAAAGCCATGATAAAATCTTCATTTCATTTCTATGACGAAAAGAGAAATGTGCCCATCCTAGAAAAATACATAGAACTTAGCTTATTTAATTTGATGTATAAGAGATGATGTTAGTACTATGTCATTGTAAAAACAAATTTAGCAGAGGTCTTGTATGAACAGTTTTAAGTTTAAATACAGGTTCTTCAAATTATCAAGCAAGTAAATGATCGTCTCTCGTAACTTAATATCTTTGACAAGTTTGTTACTTAGCAATGAAAGCATTTAATTAAAATTGGTTCAGGTATTTATAACTTACTGACTGACTGACTGCACGCACATTCTACTTTCAATAATCTTTAGAGAGGGGGCTAAAGCTGAATGATTGAATAGAGACAAGCATATAGAATCGATTCTATTTTCTCAACATATATTTCAATAAGTGCATGCTGTTATACTCACGTAACATATCTTCAATCCTTCCTCTAATTCGATTATGAGCCCAAAAATTCCTTAGAAGTCAAATGACCTAATATGTATTGAAATGATTTAATATTTTTTAATACAAGTATGATAAAAGAATAATTGATATCTTATGCATTCAGTTCGTCCATATAATTGCAAATGTTTTAATGATATTTTAGTGGCATTTCCTTTAACTTTTATAAGAAAGTAAAGGTGTTTCGACTATCTAAGTAACTGAGTGAGTTATAAAGTTTAATTGCTCTTGTCATGTGATGAAAAACAAATATTGATGAAAGAATTACAAAGACGCATTTTAAGCAAATTATAGTCTTAAATCTTTTTCTTAATAAAAGTTTAAATCATAACTTTGCAAGAATAGACATGGTTCTTGCCAGCAGATATGAATGTGCAAAGATAAAACTTTGTAATGAATTTAAATTTAATTGAGGCTTAACAATTCAATTTAGCCGAAAGATAGTCAAAGCCTCTAAATTTTATTTTCAGGAGGAACCTATGGCAAAAGTCAAATCTCAAAATTTACAAGATTTGCTAACTTTTAGAAATCTTTTCAATCGAACGATTTATTGAGAAATTTCTATGAATGATTTCAAAACTCCAAAACACATGAAAAAATAATCATTTCATTTCTATGACGAAAAGAGAAATGCGCCCATCCTCTAAAAAATACATAGAACTTAGCTTATTTAATTTTATGTATACGAGATGATGTTAATACTATGTCAATGAAAACAAATTTAGCAGAGGTCTTGTATGAACAGTTTTAAGTTTAAATACAGGTTCTTCAAATTATCAAGCAAGTAAATGATCGTCTCTCGTAACTTAATATCTTTGACAAGTTTGTTACTTAGCAATGAAAGCATTTAATTAAAATTGGTTCAGGTATTTATAACTTACTGACTGATGACTGCACGCACATTCTACTTTCAATAATCTTTAGAGAGGGGGCTAAAGCCACTTGGAAATGAATGATTGAATAGAGACAAGCATATAGAATCGATTCTTTTATCTCAACATATATTTCAATAAGTGTATGCTGTTATACTCACGTAACATATCTTCAATCCTTCCTCTAATTTGATTATGAGCCCAAAAATTCCTTAGAAGTCAAATGACCTAATTATGTATTTAAATGATTTAATATTTTTTTTATTAAAACCCCCAAAAAAAAAAAAAAAAAAAAACACAAAAAAAAAAAATGATTGATAAAAGAATAATTGATATCATATGCATTCAGTTCGTCCATTTAATTGCAAATGTTTTAATGATATTTTAGTGGCATCTCCTTTAACTTTAAAAAGTAAGAAAAGGTGTTTCGACTCTCTAAGTAACTGAGTGAGTTATAAAGTTTAATTTCTCTTGTCATGTGATGAAAAACAAATATTGATGAAAGAATTACAAAGACGCATTTTAAGCAAATTATAGTCTTAAATCTTATTCTTAATAAAAGTTTCATTCATAACTTGCAAGAATTGACATGGTTCTTGTCAGCAGATATGAATGTCAAAGATTAAACTTTGTAATGAATTTAAATTTAATTGAGGCTTGACAATTCAATTTAGCCGAAAGATAGTCAAAGCCTCTAAATTTTATTTTCAGGAGGAACCTATGGCAAAAGTCAAATCTCAAAATTTACAAGATTTGCTAACTTTTAGAAATCTTTTCAATCGAACGATTTATTGAGAAATTTCTATGAATGATTTCAAAACTCCAAACACATGAAAAAATAATCATTTCATTTCTATGACGAAAAGAGAAATGCGCCCATCCTCTAAAAAATACATAGAACTTAGCTTATTTAATTTTATGTATACGAGATGATGTTAATACTATGTCAATGTAAAAACAAATTTAGCAGAGGTCTTGTATGAACAGTTTTAAGTTTAAATACAGGTTCTTCAAATTATCAAGCAAGTAAATGATCGTCTCTCGTAACTTAATATCTTTGACAAGTTTGTTACTTAGCAATGAAAGCATTTAATTAAAATTGGTTCAGGTATTTATAACTTACTGACTGACGACTGCACGCACATTCTACTTTCAATAATCTTTAGAGAGGGGGCTAAAGCCACTTGGAAATGAATGATTGAATAGAGACAAGCATATAGAATCGATTCTTTTATCTCAACATATATTTCAATAAGTGTATGCTGTTATACTCACGTAACATATCTTCAATCCTTCCTCTAATTTGATTATGAGCCCAAAAATTCCTTAGAAGTCAAATGACCTAATTATGTATTTAAATGATTTAATATTTTTTTTATTACAAGTATGATAAAAGAATAATTGATATCATATGCATTCAGTTCGTCCATTTAATTGCAAATGTTTTAATGATATTTTAGTGGCATCTCCTTTAACTTTAAAAAGTAAGAAAAGGTGTTTCGACTCTCTAAGTAACTGAGTGAGTTATAAAGTTTAATTTCTCTTGTCATGTGATGAAAATCAAATATTGATGAAAGAATTACAAAGACGCATTTTAAGCAAATTATAGTCTTAAATCTTTTTCTTAATAAAAGTTTAAATCATAACTTTGCAAGAATAGACATGGTTCTTGCCAGCAGATATGAATTGTGCAAAGATAAAACTTTGTAAAGAATTTAAATTTAATTGAGGCTTAACAATTCAATTTAGCCGAAAGATAGTCAAAGCCTCTAAATTTTATTTTCAGGAGGAACCTATGGCAAAAGTCAAATCTCAAAATTTACAAGATTTGCTAACTTTTAGAAATCTTTTCAATCGAACGATTTATTGAGAAATTTCTATGAATGATTTCAAAACTCCAAAACACATGAAAAAATAATCATTTCATTTCTATGACGAAAAGAGAAATGCGCCCATCCTCTAAAAAATACATAGAACTTAGCTTATTTAATTTTATGTATACGAGATGATGTTAATACTATGTCAATGTAAAACAAATTTAGCAGAGGTCTTGTATGAACAGTTTTAAGTTTAAATACAGGTTCTTCAAATTATCAAGCAAGTAAATGATCGTCTCTCGTAACTTAATATCTTTGACAAGTTTGTTACTTAGCAATGAAAGCATTTAATTAAAATTGGTTCAGGTATTTATAACTTACTGACTGACTGACTGCACGCACATTCTACTTTCAATAATCTTTAGAGAGGGGGCTAAAGCCACTTGGAAATGAATGATTGAATAGAGACAAGCATATAGAATCGATTCTTTTATCTCAACATATATTTCAATAAGTGTATGCTGTTATACTCACGTAACATATCTTCAATCCTTCCTCTAATTTGATTATGAGCCCAAAAATTCCTTAGAAGTCAAATGACCTAATTATGTATTTAAATGATTTAATATTTTTTTTATTACAAGTATGATAAAAGAATAATTGATATCTTATGCATTCAGTTCGTCCATTTAATTGCAAATGTTTTAATGATATTTTAGTGGCATTTCCTTTAACTTTTATAAGTAAGTAAAGGTGTTTCGACTCTCTAAGTAACTGAGTGAGTTATAAAGTTTAATTTCTCTTGTCATGTGATGAAAAACAAATATTGATGAAAGAATTACAAAGACGCATTTTAAGCAAATTATAGTCTTAAATCTTTTTCTTAATAAAAGTTTCAATCATAACTTTGCAAGAATAGACATGGTTCTTGCCAGCAGATATGAATGTGCAAAGATTAAACTTTGTAATGAATTTAAATTTAATTGAGGCTTGACAATTCAATTTAGCCGAAAGATAGTCAAAGCCTCTAAATTTTATTTTCAGGAGGAACCTATGGCAAAAGTCAAATCTCAAAATTTACAAGATTTGCTAACTTTTAGAAATCTTTTCAATCGAACGATTTATTGAGAAATTTCTATGAATGATTTCAAAACTCCAAAACACATGAAAAAATAATCATTTCATTTCTATGACGAAAAGAGAAATGCGCCCATCCTCTAAAAAATACATAGAACTTAGCTTATTTAATTTTATGTATACGAGATGATGTTAATACTATGTCAATGTAAAAACAAATTTAGCAGAGGTCTTGTATGAACAGTTTTAAGTTTAAATACAGGTTCTTCAAATTATCAAGCAAGTAAATGATCGTCTCTCGTAACTTAATATCTTTGACAAGTTTGTTACTTAGCAATGAAAGCATTTAATTAAAATTGGTTCAGGTATTTATAACTTACTGACTGACTGACTGCCGCACATTCTACTTTCAATAATCTTTAGAGAGGGGGCTAAAGCCACTTGGAAATGAATGATTGAATAGAGACAAGCATATAGAATCGATTCTTTTATCTCAACATATATTTCAATAAGTGTATGCTGTTATACTCACGTAACATATCTTCAATCCTTCCTCTAATTTGATTATGAGCCCAAAAATTCCTTAGAAGTCAAATGACCTAATTATGTATTTAAATGATTTAATATTTTTTTTATTACAAGTATGATAAAAGAATAATTGATATCATATGCATTCAGTTCGTCCATTTAATTGCAAATGTTTTAATGATATTTTAGTGGCATCTCCTTTAACTTTAAAAAGTAAGAAAAGGTGTTTCGACTCTCTAATAACTGAGTGAGTTATAAAGTTTAATTTCTCTTGTCATGTGATGAAAATCAAATATTGATGAAAGAATTACAAAGACGCATTTTAAGCAAATTATAGTCTTAAATCTTTTTCTTAATAAAAGTTTCAATCATAACTTTGCAAGAATAGACATGGTTCTTGCCAGCAGATATGAATGTGCAAAGATTAAACTTTGTAATGAATTTAAATTTAATTGAGGCTTGACAATTCAATTTAGCCGAAAGATAGTCAAAGCCTCTAAATTTTATTTTCAGGAGGAACCTATGGCAAAAGTCAAATCTCAAAATTTACAAGATTTGCTAACTTTTAGAAATCTTTTCAATCGAACGATTTATTGAGAAATTTCTATGAATGATTTCAAAACTCCAAAACCCATGAAAAAATAATCATTTCATTTCTATGATGAAAAGAGAAATGTGCCCATCCTCTAAAAAATACATAGAACTTAGCTTATTTAATTTTATGTATACGAGATGATGTTAGTACTATGTCATGTAAAAACAAATTTAGCAGAGGTCTTGTATGAACAGTTTTAAGTTTAAATACAGGTTCTTCAAATTATCAAGCAAGTAAATGATCGTCTCTCGTAACTTAATATCTTTGACAAGTTTGTTACTTAGCAATGAAAGCATTTAATTAAAATTGGTTCAGGTATTTATAACTTACTGACTGACTGACTGCACGCACATTCTACTTTCAATAATCTTTAGAGAGGGGGCTAAAGCCACTTGGAAATGAATGATTGAATAGAGACAAGCATATAGAATCGATTCTTTTATCTCAACATATATTTCAATAAGTGTATGCTGTTATACTCACGTAACATATCTTCAATCCTTCCTCTAATTTGATTATGAGCCCAAAAATTCCTTAGAAGTCAAATGACCTAATTATGTATTTAAATGATTTAATATTTTTTTTATTACAAGTATGATAAAAGAATAATTGATATCATATGCATTCAGTTCGTCCATTTAATTGCAAATGTTTTAATGATATTTTAGTGGCATTTCCTTTAACTTTTAAAAGTAAGTAAAGGTGTTTCGATTCTCTAAGTAACTGAGTGAGTTATAAAGTTTAATTTCTTTTGTCATGTGATGAAAAACAAATATTGATGAAAGAATTACAAAGACGCATTTTAAGCAAATTATAGTCTTAAATCTTTTTCTTAATAAAAGTTTCAATCATAACTTTGCAAGAATAGACATGGTTCTTGCCAGCAGATATGAATGTGCAAAGATTAAACTTTGTAATGAATTTAAATTTAATTGAGGCTTGACAATTCAATTTAGCCGAAAGATAGTCAAAGCCTCTAAATTTTATTTTCAGGAGGAACCTATGGCAAAAGTCAAATCTCAAAATTTACAAGATTTGCTAACTTTTAGAAATCTTTTCAATCGAACGATTTATTGAGAAATTTCTATGAATGATTTCAAGACTCCAAAACCCATGAAAAAATAATCATTTCATTTCTATGATGAAAAGAGAAATGTGCCCATCCTCTAAAAAATACATAGAACTTAGCTTATTTAATTTGATGTATAAGAGATGATGTTAGTACTATGTCATTGTAAAAACAAATTTAGCAGAGGTCTTGTATGAACAGTTTTAAGTTTAAATACAGGTTCTTCAAATTATCAAGCAAGTAAATGATCGTCTCTCGTAACTTAATATCTTTGACAAGTTTGTTACTTAGCAATGAAAGCATTTAATTAAAATTGGTTCAGGTATTTATAACTTACTGACTGACTGACTGCACGCACATTCTACTTTCAATAATCTTTAGAGAGGGGGCTAAAGCCACTTGGAAATGAATGATTGAATAGAGACAAGCATATAGAATCGATTCTTTTATCTCAACATATATTTCAATAAGTGTATGCTGTTATACTCACGTAACATATCTTCAATCCTTCCTCTAATTTGATTATGAGCCCAAAAATTCCTTAGAAGTCAAATGACCTAATTATGTATTTAAATGATTTAATATTTTTTTTATTACAAGTATGATAAAAGAATAATTGATATCTTATGCATTCAGTTCGTCCATATAATTGCAAATGTTTTAATGATATTTTAGTGGCATTTCCTTTAACTTTTATAAGTAAGTAAAGGTTTTTCGACTCTCTAAGTAACTGAGTGAGTTATAAAGTTTAATTGCTTGTCATGTGATGAAAAACAAATATTGATGAAAGAATTACAAAGACGCATTTTAAGCAAATTATAGTCTTAAATCTTTTTCTTAATAAAAGTTTCAATCATAACTTTGCAAGAATAGACATGGTTCTTGCCAGCAGATATGAATGTGCAAAGATTAAACTTTGTAATGAATTTAAATTTAATTGAGGCTTGACAATTCAATTTAGCCGAAAGATAGTCAAAGCCTCTAAATTTTATTTTCAGGTGGAACCTTTGGCAAAAGTCAAATCTCAAAATTTACAAGATTTGCTAACTTTTAGAAATCTTTTCAATCGAACGATTTATTGAGAAATTTCTATGAATGATTTCAAAACTCCAAAACCCATGAAAAAATAATCATTTCATTTCTATGATGAAAAGAGAAATGTGCCCATCCTCTAAAAAATACATAGAACTTAGCTTATTTAATTTTATGTATACGAGATGATGTTAGTACTATGTCAATGTAAAAACAAATTTAGCAGAGGTCTTGTATGAACAGTTTTAAGTTTAAATACAGGTTCTTCAAATTATCAAGCAAGTAAATGATCGTCTCTCGTAACTTAATATCTTTGACAAGTTTGTTACTTAGCAATGAAAGCATTTAATTAAAATTGGTTCAGGTATTTATAACTTACTGACTGACTGACTGCACGCACATTCTACTTTCAATAATCTTTAGAGAGGGGGCTAAAGCCACTTGGAAATGAATGATTGAATAGAGACAAGCATATAGAATCGATTCTTTTATCTCAACATATATTTCAATAAGTGTATGCTGTTATACTCACGTAACATATCTTCAATCCTTCCTCTAATTTGATTATGAGCCCAAAAATTCCTTAGAAGTCAAATGACCTAATTATGTATTTAAATGATTTAATATTTTTTTTATTACAAGTATGATAAAAGAATTGATATCTTATGCATTCAGTTCGTCCATTTAATTGCAAATGTTTTAATGATATTTTAGTGGCATTTCCTTTAACTTTTATAAGTAAGTAAAGGTGTTTCGACTCTCTAAGTAACTGAGTGAGTTATAAAGTTTAATTTCTGTCATGTGATGAAAAACAAATATTGATGAAAGAATTACAAAGACGCATTTTAAGCAAATTATAGTCTTAAATCTTTTTCTTAATAAAAGTTTCAATCATAACTTTGCAAGAATAGACATGGTTCTTGCCAGCAGATATGAATGTGCAAAGATTAAACTTTGTAATGAATTTAAATTTAATTGAGGCTTGACAATTCAATTTAGCCGAAAGATAGTCAAAGCCTCTAAATTTTATTTTCAGGTGGAACCTTTGGCAAAAGTCAAATCTCAAAATTTACAAGATTTGCTAACTTTTAGAAATCTTTTCAATCGAACGATTTATTGAGAAATTTCTATGAATGATTTCAAAACTCCAAAACACATGAAAAAATAATCATTTCATTTCTATGACGAAAAGAGAAATGCGCCCATCCTCTAAAAAATACATAGAACTTAGCTTATTTAATTTTATGTATACGAGATGATGTTAATACTATGTCAATGTAAAAACAAATTTAGCAGAGGTCTTGTATGAACAGTTTTAAGTTTAAATACAGGTTCTTCAAATTATCAAGCAAGTAAATGATCGTCTCTCGTAACTTAATATCTTTGACAAGTTTGTTACTTAGCAATGAAAGCATTTAATTAAAATTGGTTCAGGTATTTATAACTTACTGACTGACTGACTGCACGCACATTCTACTTTCAATAATCTTTAGAGAGGGGGCTAAAGCTGAATGATTGAATAGAGACAAGCATATAGAATCGATTCTATTTTCTCAACATATATTTCAATAAGTGCATGCTGTTATACTCACGTAACATATCTTCAATCCTTCCTCTAATTCGATTATGAGCCCAAAAATTCCTTAGAAGTCAAATGACCTAATATTATTAAATGATTTAATAATTTTTAATAGAAGTATGATAAAAGAATAATCGATATCATATGCATTCAGTTAGTTTATTTAAATCGCAAATGTTTTAATGACATTTTAGTGGCAATTCCTTTAACTTTAAAAAATGAAGTAAAGGTGTTTAGAGTCTGTGAGTAACTGAGTTATAAAGTTTAACTGCTTGTCTTGTGATGAAAAAGAAATATTGATGAAAGAATAACATAGACGCATTTTAAGCAAATTATAGTCTTAAATCTCATTCTTAATAAAAGTTTAAATGATAACTTTGCAAGAATTGACATGGTTCTCGTCAGTAGATATGAAAACGCAAATATAAAACTTTGTAAAGAATTTAAATTTAATTGAGGCTTAACAATTCAATTTAGCCGAAAGATAGTCAAAGCCTCTAAATTTTATTTTCAGGAGGAACCTATGGCAAAAGTCAAATCTCAAAATTTACAAGATTTGCTAACTTTTAGAAATCTTTTCAATCGAACGATTTATTGAGAAATTTCTATGAATGATTTCAAAACTCCAAAACCCATGAAAAAATAATCATTTCATTTCTATGATGAAAAGAGAAATGTGCCCATCCTCTAAAAAATACATAGAACTTAGCTTATTTAATTTGATGTATAAGAGATGATGTTAGTACTATGTCAATGTAAAAACAAATTTAGCAGAGGTCTTGTATGAACAGTTTTAAGTTTAAATACAGGTTCTTCAAATTATCAAGCAAGTAAATGATCGTCTCTCGTAACTTAATATCTTTGACAAGTTTGTTACTTAGCAATGAAAGCATTTAATTAAAATTGGTTCAGGTATTTATAACTTACTGACTGATGACTGCACGCACATTCTACTTTCAATAATCTTTAGAGAGGGGGCTAAAGCCACTTGGAAATGAATGATTGAATAGAGACAAGCATATAGAATCGATTCTTTTATCTCAACATATATTTCAATAAGTGTATGCTGTTATACTCACGTAACATATCTTCAATCCTTCCTCTAATTTGATTATGAGCCCAAAAATTCCTTAGAAGTCAAATGACCTAATTATGTATTTAAAGGATTTAATAATTTTTAATAGAAGTATGATAAAAGAATAATCGATATCATATGCATTCAGTTAGTTTATTTAAATCGCAAATGTTTTAATGACATTTTAGTGGCAATTCCTTTAACTTTAAAAAATGAAGTAAAGGTGTTTAGAGTCTGTGAGTAACTGAGTTATAAAGTTTAACTGCTTGTCTTGTGATGAAAAAGAAATATTGATGAAAGAATAACATAGACGCATTTTAAGCAAATTATAGTCTTAAATCTCATTCTTAATAAAAGTTTAAATGATAACTTTGCAAGAATTGACATGGTTCTCGTCAGTAGATATGAAAACGCAAATATAAAACTTTGAAGAGAATTAAATTTAATTGAGGCTTGACAATTCAATTTAGCCGAAAGATAGTCAAAGCCTCTAAATTATATTTTCAAGTGGAACCTTCAACAAAAGTCAAATCTCAAAATTTACAAGATTTGCTAACTTTTAGAAATCTTTTCAATCGAACGATTTATTGAGAAATTTCTATGAATGATTTCAAAACTCCAAAACACATGAAAAAATAATCATTTCATTTCTATGACGAAAAGAGAAATGCGCCCATCCTCTAAAAAATACATAGAACTTAGCTTATTTAATTTTATGTATACGAGATGATGTTAATACTATGTCAATTGTAAAAACAAATTTAGCAGAGGTCTTGTATGAACAGTTTTAAGTTTAAATACAGGTTCTTCAAATTATCAAGCAAGTAAATGATCGTCTCTCGTAACTTAATATCTTTGACAAGTTTGTTACTTAGCAATGAAAGCATTTAATTAAAATTGGTTCAGGTATTTATAACTTACTGACTGACTGACTGCACGCACATTCTACTTTCAATAATCTTTAGAGAGGGGGCTAAAGCCACTTGGAAATGAATGATTGAATAGAGACAAGCATATAGAATCGATTCTTTTATCTCAACATATATTTCAATAAGTGTATGCTGTTATACTCACGTAACATATCTTCAATCCTTCCTCTAATTTGATTATGAGCCCAAAAATTCCTTAGAAGTCAAATGACCTAATTATGTATTTAAATGATTTAATATTTTTTTCAATACAAGTATGATAAAGAATAAAAAATCGATATCATATGAATTCAGTTAGTCTGATTAAATTGCAAATGTTTTAAGTGATATTCTAGTGGCAATTCCATAAACTATTAAAATGAAGTAAAGGTGTTTAGAGTCTCTAAGTAACCGAGTTATAAAGTTTAATTGCTTAGCATGTGTTGAAAAAGAAATATTGATGAAAGAATTACGTAGACGCATTTTAAGCAAATTATAGTCTTAAATCTAATTCTTAATAAAAGTTTAAATCATAACTTTGCAAGAATAGACATGGTTCTTGCCAGCAGATATGAATGTGCAAAGATAAAACTTTGTAAAGAATTTAAATTTAATTGAGGCTTAACAATTCAATTTAGCCGAAAGATAGTCAAAGCCTCTAAATTTTATTTTCAGGAGGAACCTATGGCAAAAGTCAAATCTCAAAATTTACAAGATTTGCTAACTTTTAGAAATCTTTTCAATCGAACGATTTATTGAGAAATTTCTATGAATGATTTCAAAACTCCAAAACACATGAAAAAATAATCATTTCATTTCTATGACGAAAAGAGAAATGCGCCCATCCTCTAAAAAATACATAGAACTTAGCTTATTTAATTTTATGTATACGAGATGATGTTAATACTATGTCAATGTAAAAACAAATTTAGCAGAGGTCTTGTATGAACAGTTTTAAGTTTAAATACAGGTTCTTCAAATTATCAAGCAAGTAAATGATCGTCTCTCGTAACTTAATATCTTTGACAAGTTTGTTACTTAGCAATGAAAGCATTTAATTAAAATTGGTTCAGGTATTTATAACTTACTGACTGACTACTGCACGCACATTCTACTTTCAATAATCTTTAGAGAGGGGGCTAAAGCCACTTGGAAATGAATGATTGAATAGAGACAAGCATATAGAATCGATTCTTTTATCTCAACATATATTTCAATAAGTGTATGCTGTTATACTCACGTAACATATCTTCAATCCTTCCTCTAATTTGATTATGAGCCCAAAAATTCCTTAGAAGTCAAATGACCTAATTATGTATTTAAATGATTTAATATTTTTTTTATTACAAGTATGATAAAAGAATAATTGATATCATATGCATTCAGTTCGTCCATTTAATTGCAAATGTTTTAATGATATTTTAGTGGCATCTCCTTTAACTTTAAAAAGTAAGAAAAGGTGTTTCGACTCTCTAAGTAACTGAGTGAGTTATAAAGTTTAATTTCTCTTGTCATGTGATGAAAAAACAAATATTGATGAAAGAATTACAAAGACGCATTTTAAGCAAATTATAGTCTTAAATCTTATTCTTAATAAAAGTTTCAATCATAACTTTGCAAGAATAGACATGGTTCTTGCCAGCAGATATGAATGTGCAAAGATTAAACTTTGTAATGAATTAAAATTTAATTGAGGCTTGACAATTCAATTTAGCCGAAAGATAGTCAAAGCCTCTAAATTATATTTTTCAGGAGGAACCTATGGCAAAAGTCAAATCTCAAAATTTACAAGATTTGCTAACTTTTAGAAATCTTTTCAATCGAACGATTTATTGGAATTTTCTATGAATGATTTCAAGACTCCAAAACCCATGAAAAAATCTTCATTTCATTTCTATGACGAAAAGAGAAATGTGCCCATTCTATAAAAAATACATAGCTTATTTAATTTGATGTAAACGAGATGATGTAAGTACTATGTCAATGTAAAAACAAATTTAGCAGAGCTCTTATGCTAACAGTTTTAAGATTTAAAACAGGTTCTTCAATATACAAAGCAAGTAAATGAACGTCTCTCGTATCTTAATATCTTTGACAAGTTTGTTACTTAGCAATGAAAGCATTTAATTAAAATTG
>ARYC01002827.1:0-68915 GCA_000711775.1 Oxytricha trifallax | reverse complement strand
TTTCGGATTTTAGAAAACCCAATTTCTAAAATTTGATTTTCCGAAAATTATCCAGAAGGGTTTCGGGATTTTCTCTGCTCAGTGAATTTATATTGAAAAACTTATAGATGATAAATGATAGATCATAATATGCTCTTCATAAAAATCTTAAATTCGGTGCCTCAAGAATTTATATGAGTGATGTTTGTTACATTTAAAATTTCATACTTTATTTTCGATTTCAGATTTATTTTCGATTTATCTCTCTAATGTAATTAGCTACTGATTTGACTATAGGAGAAGAAATGTACTTCATGAGATAATCTGCTTAAGATTTGATTTGAGTTTTTCATCATCAAATTTGCCAAGCGAGGAAAATCTATTTCAATATTTCTCATCATTTTACAAAATCTTTGACCTTATTTTCAATTTATCTATGTATCCTAAAGGAATTTGTATTGGAATATATGCCCCATTCGATAGCTTAGGGTATGGGCTACAACTTCTACCCTGCTCATCTTCCATGAATTTCACACTGAAGGAAGTTATTGAGGGAAAAGTAAAATTTGGATGCTCTGACTTTTGACTTCAATAACTCTCGAACCTAATGTCTATAAATTTTCATATAAATATTCTACTTAGCTTATAGAATTGTCTATCAAAACATAATTCTAAATTTTTCAATATCTCTTCACCCAAGAGAGAAAACCTCGAAATCCTCTTTTTCGAACCCCCTCATAATCAAAAAGTTGTACTGTTGATGGAAAAAGGAGTATATCTTCGTTCAGAGTGATAGATAAGTGATGATATCTGAGTTCTAACTTTGGAATTGTGTCCGGAGTTTGTGTCCGGAATTTGTGTCCATTTTGGAATTGTGTCCATTTGACCAGAGGTGATTTTTGTTACAATGTAACAAACATCAAAATTTGGTCGAGTACCCTCAAAGAAATGAAATTATCTCAGGCAGTGATTTTTTTCACGACTTGACTCTAGAAGGAATAATGTAGATCAAAACATAAGCTACATGTTCAATCCTACTCATAATTCATGAAAAAAAATCACTCAGAGAGATATTTCGATTTTAGTGAAACTCATATAAAATTCATACGAATTAAACTATTTTGAGGATAAAAATGCGTATGAATTTCCTGATGAAAGACTCAAAGAAGATAAAATGTAGATCGTGATTAATTGCACAAAAATCTTATTTAGGCCAAGCCCTCAAGAAATTTGGTTGAAGAGATAAGAAAGGAAGAAGTTTGGGGCAGAGAAATATTTAAAATCGATTTATCTCGATGGGGTAAAATTTTTTGTGAATACTATAAGAATTAAGGTTAGTCGTTAAATTTTTCTCTACATCTTACACTTTTAAAATTTTTTCATAGCTATTTTGTATAGAGAGATATTAATTTATCAGGAGTTAAAAATTTTAAAAGTTAAATTTAAAGGGTCTACAGTTAAGATATGATAAATCTAATTTGATTTATCGATGAGTCAAATTATTGGCTGTTAAAATATATCAAATTCAAATCAATATCAGTTAAAACGATACTATAAAAATCAAAAAATACTAAAATTCCATATTTAATTTTATTTTTAATTTTATTTTTGTAATTTCCCATTTTAAATCTATTTTGATAATATTAAGATTTAATATTAATATTGAACATTAATTTATATAAAAATATTTTTATTTTTAAATTCAAGAGATTAAGGGAATTAGTATTAATGGAACGAGCTCAATAAACAGGCTCCACTGATATTATTCTATCCTTAATACAGAGATCATTCAAAGTAAAAAATTGTAAATTATAATATTAAATGCATAATTTAATATTATTAATTCGATACTCTTGAGACATTTGAATACATAAGAAGTTTATATAAACTTCAAATATTATATATTATCATAAAAGCAATGACTGTTTAGAGAATTTACTAAAACAAGAGTAAGCCAAAGAGTATGTAAAATTACTGCAATTTTAAAGAATTAATTTAATTTATATTAAAATCTTTGAACAAAAAGAAGATATGTAATCTAACTTTTCTGATTAAATTAAGTTAACTTAATAAATAAATAAATATAAATTAATTAAATCTAAAATTTAATAACTTATTGAATTGACATATCAATATTCAATTAATTTGTATTTTAAATTAATTTAAATGTGATTGGATTCGCAATTCAACATCATTAACACAGACCTTACGAACCAGAGATAGAGTAAGATCCAAACTAAATATCAATCAGGAGAGTCAATTATGATAGTGAAAATGCAGAAATTTAGTAAAATAGTTTTAAAACAAGAAACTTACTGATTCATAAAGAATAATATTCATTAAACTGTAGATTTGAGATTTATTAAGAAATGGGATAATTCATTAATTTGAGATCATTAAGGATTCATTTAATTTTAATTAATTTTTTAGATACTATACGAGAGTATTGTAGAGATGCATTCGTTTTTTTGTAAATAAATTATAATATACTAACAATTTATTAGATTAGTGGCAGTTGAATTGAACAATTTAAAAGATCTTGAACTCATTCTATAAAGAATTTAATGTTAAATATTCATTTCTATTGGATGTGCTTTTTATCGCATTTATGGATTGAGATAATTAGATTTTAATTGACAAAAAAAAACTTATTTAATTATATCCTTCAACTAAACTCAAATTATCTTGCTCCCTAAATGCGAGAAAAATTTATAACGCCAATATTAAAGGCCAATTAACATTTATTTATCTTTCAATGAGCCCAAGATCGTCTAAATTGACCAAGTTTAACCACCAATAATCTAATAAATTAGTAATTTAGTTAAATTTATTTCCCTAATTCGCATATATTCCTACAATAATGATGTAGAAGAGTTTAACTATCTTTAATTTATTTCAATATAATTATGAATCTTTCCAAGGAGTGTTTACATAATCTTATTTTTATTTATTTATTTCCTATAGTATTTAAATAATATAATTTGGCAATAAAACAAATATTTATAACTTATAAAAATAAAATCTCAATTTTTTGAGAAGATTACATATTGATTTCATGTTGTAAAGATTTTATTTGAATAATATATTAAAATATGAAGATCAGACTTTGAATAAGACATTTACAATATGTTGGTAGAGATGATAAAAATCAAAGAAATTAGACCCCCTGAAATTTAATATACTTGCTTTTTTTATTAATTATAATATTTTTTACCAAAATTTTTTAATTTATATCGATAATTAATTTTTATTCATAAAAATATAAATTTAGATAAAATTATTATTATAAAAATTTATTTTAATGAGATTTAATATATTTGTAATTTAAAAATTATTCTTAATTAAATATAGTATGAATATTGTTACCTCAAGAATTTAAATGCAACTTAAAGTTGAAATACGAGTTATTGCATGGCTTTTTAGCAAAAAGAACTGAATCATTATTTTTGATAAGTGAAAAAGCTTTTCTTATTAATTAATGGGAAAGAATTATTATAATCTAAATAATTCTCTATTAATATTTATTTAAATGCGTTTTCTTACTGACGAAAACTATAGTATCCTAGTTAAATAATTTCCTCAGCATAAATTAGAGTTATCATTAATCAGATAAAAATCTTTTTTTTTATTCATTAATAAATTTAAGATCAAAATCTTAATATTATTATAGAAAAATTATTGTGACAATTATTAGAAAATTGAATTAAGTGAAAAATTACTTTTATATAAATTATGGCAATAATTTTTCATTAATTCATGATTAAATAAATTTCCTTAAAATTGTAGTTTTATTAAAAATTATGATATTTGTCTCAATTACATAATAATTATTAATTAATTCAACTTAGGATATTTTTAACTTTCCCCTTATTTATATACTTTATATGTTAGTGTTTTAAAATAAATATTAATTTAAAGGATCATATAAATTGAAATTTTAAATAATTAATATGTTTTAAAACTAAATAATTAAATCTTATTAAAAAAATGTATTCGTATTTATAATAGAAGTCGGATGGTATTGATAATATTAACAGCAACTGATAACCTAAATTTCATTATGAGTTTATTTAATAATAATAATTTTTTTACTTGCAATAAATGTTCATTCTAATTCATGATATTATAAAATTTACTGAAATTAACAACTCAATTAAATTATTAGTATTTATCAGAATAAATAAATTTAAATATCTAAATGGAATAAAATATCCTTAAAGAATAAGTAGCAAACTTAAAACTTAAAAAATTGAGCTCAAAGTATACTATTTATGACATTTGAACCCGGAAACCCTTTGATCATTATTGTAAATAATATAAAATTATTAGTTTCATTTGTAATAAAAAATAATAAAATATTTACTCTAATTAAATTTCATTAAAAAAAAAACTCAAGCACTATATTTGATAAAAATCTGAATTCAATTATTTAATTCATTGATTTCAATAAAAAATAGAAACCAATCTAAAGTATAACTTTCATTATATCATTAATGAATTATATTATTCCTTCATTATTTACTTTCATAAATTGTTATATATTTCAATGTTGAGGCATATGACAGTTTTATAATTGTATTATTCTCTGAAGTTTAATCCATTTTTGAATAAATATTACTATAAAATTAAATTATCAAAAATTAATTAATATGCATTAAATAAGTGCTTTTTAAATGACAAATTCAAAGCTAAAATGCTAATAAGTTATTAAAAAGATTTTCTTCCATAATATAAACTAATTTTGTTTTGGAATGATTTAATTGAGAGATTCTCTTAAGTATAATTAAGTAGTTAATTACTTTTTTTAACAAACAAGCTTGAGAAATTAAATGATTATATAACTATTATTAAAAATTTAACAAAATTACAAGATAAAGTTATTATAAAATTTATCAATACATCGACCCCATTAAAAATAAAATAAATTAATAACACTTTTATTATAAAATTTTATGAAAAAATTCTCACCAAATTTAAAAATTTAAATCGCCAATAATTTTTTATCAAAAGTTATATGTACAATTAAAAAATAGAAAGATTTAACTCAAACATTTTAATTATAAAATATAAAAATTTATAAAATTATAATTGAGTTTAAATTCTTCTTCATTCTAAACTTTTGTAAAAATTAAGAATTTAAATTTTTGTATCTTTTTAATTATAATTTATCAACGATTCGGATAGATAAGCTGATAGTGATGCTTTTGAGAGCCTTTGTTCAATATTCTACTCTCTAAACAAGTAGTATCGCTAATACTCGATTTAATTAATACAATTTAAACTTTTTTATTTATTGAGATTGCGAACTACTAATCACTTTTGAATTATTAACTCTAAAACCAATAAAAATAACAAATAAAATCTAAAGTTATTGCTTCTTACAAAGATGATTAGTAGATCTGTACAAACTTAGGAATATAATACTTATAGGAAGGTTTGGCTTACTTTTTTATAACAAATTTTTTGTACGTTTTTAAATTACTACAAGCACATTGATTTCAAATGTTACAACTCGAAACAATTATAAATACTAAGAGATTATAAATTACTCACAAAAATAAAAGATGTCAAAATCAACGAACTTGGAATACACACAGATATAGATTAATTCAGTGTAGACTTTATGTGCAATGAATACTCTGAGATCATTCTCAATATATAATTTACGATTAAAATTATAAACACTTTAAAATTTAATTAATCATAATGCTATTAAATCCTAGTAAAATATCATTTGAAATAATATCAAATGCCTTTGAAGAATTCTTTTTCAATTTACCTTATTAAAACAATTGAATAATTGTTTATTTTTTTAGATAATGACCTTAAGAAATGCTAGATGGAAAGGAATTTGAATTGAGATTTGATATATATTTTTTTATTTGGAAAATCTTATAGTGATAAATAATTATAATTATAGGTTTTAAAAAATTATTATTCATAGTTTGATCTATTCTTTATTTTTAATAAAATATTTTTATATGTAATTTTAGATATTTTTGACGGTAATTCCTCCTATTAATGATAAATTTTCTTCTTTATATAAACAAAATATTGAGGTAATTTAATTAAAATTTGAAATGAAGTATATAGAATATGAAGGTAGATGCAATTCAATATATAAAGATTAAAATTTAAGAATTAAAGCTAATCATGTAACTTATCATTTAAGGATATTTTTTTTATAAAAAAGTTAATCTAATGATAAATTTATTTCTCCTTAATATTTTCATAATTTTCAAAGAAAAGTCTTTTTTTAAATATCTAATTAGATTTAAGTAAGAACGAAACTATAGATTTGCTATAATTTTTTCAATCAATAACTCATTTAAAACTAGTTATAAACATAATTAAGGATGATTAGTTTATGAAATATCTCTCACAAGTTGAAATAAAATAAAATAATTTAATAATCATATTTAAAAAAGTTATATTATTTTATATTTTAGAATATATAATTTTTTTAAATTTAAGTTTACTTAGAATTTGTAAATATTCCCAAAATGTTTGAATATAAAGATTTAAATCAGCTGAATATAGCATAAAAATGAATATAATTATAATTTTTTATGAAAAGTTTAATTATTAATATCCAACACTTTATAAAATCTCACTTTTAGATATGTGATTTAAAAATTAATTTATTCTCAATTATTTATATAATTGTGAAACAATAAGTTCAGACTATGAAGATTAACAAGCCCTGCATAAATTTGTAAAAAATGACATTATTGTAATAATTATTAAATTTGAATTTAAGAGATAACGATGTCACACATGACCGGTCTTGCAGCAGTCATGAGAGGGTCTTAATAATTTTTTAACATCCTCTAATTTGACATCTACTTAGATTCAGAAAGCGAGGGAGTCGACATTTGGGACCTTGAATAAGAAGCATTTGAAGATGACTTCGATTAATTCAAATAAGACCCAGATGAATCGTACACCCAAAAAGCCTAGGAAAACCCACCTCCTATACCTGACCTATTTAGTACTGAAGACGTCACGACCCAAAGATAAGAACAGAAATCCGATCAGAATTCTGAGCTACTAATACCAGAATTCTTAGGTCAAACACATACTGACCCGGAGGTAGACATATGGGATAAAATGTTAATTACAGCTTCACACCTAATTCAGCCATACAACTTACACTGGCAAAACACTAAGATTTCAATTAGTAGAGGAGTACCCTAAGGGGGAAAAACCTCACCTTTCTTTTTCGTATTACTCCTAGACAATGCAATCAGATCGTTTGAAGTTAGATATAACTACAAAATTAGGAAGAAAATTAAAGTATATGCTGATGACATAGCCTTTAAATTTGACCCAGGAGACAATGTAGATGACTTAAAACAAAAGATCAGAGACCACTTCAAAGATTATGGGTTAATAATCAACGATGATAAATGTGTAGACATCAGCTTGCAAAAATTTGACTTCGCTAACCTATCTTCATACAAGAAGAAATTCAGATATTTAGGCCTAAATATCAGCTAAAACCCATTAAAGAAATTTGAGGAGGTAATCCAAGATGTACACAGCGAATAGAAAACGTCGTACCTCAATAGATTCAAGGGAGACGATTATCTATATCAGAGAATTTATCAATAATACATCTTTTCTAGAGTTTAAACTAAACTTTCTCCTATCCTAGCATCAGCTAAACCAACCCATATATAAGAAATGATAGATCTTTACAAGAAAGGAGCAGCAGCCTTCATATAAAGAGGTGATTCCTTCTTAAGAGTATTCTTCCCTAATAGATTAAAACTCTTTGATAACTCTCCATTTCTTACAGATCTACTCATTACATCATCAATATAACAAAAATATGACATGCAGTTCTCAAATGTAAAATTTATATTTGATGACTGGATCAAAAAAATTGAAATGATTTGGTAGACAATGGTTCTTTTTTCTAACGCATAATACAGGGCCATAATCCATAAAAATAAACAACTATATAATAGAGAAAAATGCTAGCAAAATATCTACCCAATTCACTAGCTATAATGATCCAAAACTAACCTAAGGCTTTTGGCAAACCAATTAAATGTAAATTCTCGTAAGAATTCGAAGCAAATTGAAAACACTTGCCACATATTAATATTGATGTAACTGAACTCAGATTTGACCTATCAAGAATGCTAACAAGAATAATTGCTTTTGTAACAGAAAGAAGCAAATTCGACTGCAACCCTGACATCACAACACAAATTGAAAAGGAATTGAAAGAGAGCAGAATCAATCTAAAAAGAACCCAAAAACTTATGAGACAAAAGATTTGGGAATTAATTGAAAGGGCTTGACCCTTATATATATTAAACATATATCAGATCGGGGGTCCCCAGAGACCTCAATGTGATCTAATTATTATTATTATTATTGTAATAATTCATAAATTAAATAAATTAATCATAATATTTTTGTAGTTTACTATCTATTAAAATAATATAGATGAATTATTAGTCAACATATATAATATAAAAGGAAACTAAATCGAAGAAATAGAATCTTAAGATTTTTTCATTGAAGAAAACGATATAAAACTATATCAATACACTGGTACTTTTTCTGAACGACATTCAAGATGCTTTATGATGCCTGTTAAAAAATTAAGGATAGAATATAATACTTAGCAAATATTTATATTTAATAGTAGTAGAAGATATGAAAATAATAAATTAAATATTTATTATATGAAATTTTGAAAGTAATACTTAATAAAGTAAAATTAAATTAGAGATTCACTTAAGAGTTTTTTGTCAGACATGAATATTAATATTATGATTAGCAGGATTTAAACCTTTTTCTCTTAAAGGAAATGGAAATTTTTTGTCTCCAATATAAACCAATACATAAAACTTTTTTTTATGACATACTTTATTTGTTGGTAAGTTTCCCGAGCTTTAATTTTAAATGTAAAATAAAATGAATTTTACATAAATTCAAAAAAATTATTTTTTTAATGACTCATTAAATATTAAGAAAATAGTGAGGTATGCTAAGAATAGTATTGCCTGGAGTTCAGATAACATTTAAATGAATTGAGAATTCTGGAATCAGCTCAAATAATAAAATGTATAGTGAATCAATTCCAGCCAAACATGCAAAAGAGTTCTTAATTAAAATAATATCAGAAGAAACGTGATTGCGCTTAGAATCTTTTCTTATAGAGATATTGATTGATTCATTAATATATTAAGTATAATTCTAACAATGATGTTAGTCCTGAAGTTAGTTGATAGTTTTTATAAAGGATAACTTTATAAAAATAAAACTATATTTCGGTGCAGGAAACTTCCCTTAAGTTTACATTTATCATAAAACAATGCATGAAACTACCCCCAATTATTTATATTCATTGAAGTCTTTCAGAAAAAAGCATTAATATCTTTAATCTATCAATAATAGAAATGAATAATAAGTTTTAAAAATCATGGCGTTCGTTATAGAATATAGGAATTGAGGACTATGACTTTTGTAATAAACATTTTAGTTTAGCACTATTTTCAATGAATTCCATTAAAATTTTTATTAGAATTTATAAGATAAAATAAATTTGCTTAACCTTATCAGATTAATAGGAATTAAATATTTCTTAATAATATTAAAAATACAGAATTAATGCATGTATAAAGGAAAGAAATTTAATTCACTACTAAATTCATATTTAATAAAATTAATTTTTATTAACTTTGACAGTAATCCAATTAATTAATAATTATAAATATAAGCAAAAAAAGATCTTAGAAGTAAATTTAAAAATTCCCAAAGAAAATCCTAAGTTAGAAGAATTAAGAATTTAGTATAGCGTTGGCAACTTAATTTTTATTCGAAATTAAATTTAATACAGATTTAAATTGTAATAAACTATTAAAAGGATCATAAGTAAGTTGTATATATTGGAGCTGACTTGGCTATTCTAAATTTAATCAGACTTGAAATTCAAACAACGAAGTAAATGCCTATATTCAAAACTAAAGATGACTTTTAATTCAAGAGATTTTCAATAATAAAATAAAAAGATTTCCGATTTGTAAAATTTATATATAATCCTATTTCCAGTTACAATTTATCTAGTTATTTTATAATTCAATAGAAATTGGTATAACCTTCAAATTAAATAAAGATTTTTTAAAAATAAGTTGAAATTTAAATTCAAATTTATAAATTAACAATAGCAATAGTAAATGTAATAATCAAAAATGGAAATCTAAAAAAAAACGTCATTATTTCTTCATTCTCCTTCATACTTAGCTCCATTAGAGTGAGTGTAATTTTTTTGGTGTTTTTCTTAGTTTTCAGTTGACTCTTGCTCGCATGTACTTCTCAATCGATCTTGGTGCCACCCCTGTAAAATTAATTTTTTAGATATGATTTTTGTAACTTACATTTTAAATGAATGACACTGCCCCTTCTGATCAGACATGTTTTCATATTCTTATATTCTTAATATGTTTTTTAATACAATTCACTTTATTTCAAAAAAATCGTGAATAATTAAAAAAATTATTTGACATTTTCACTAAATAAATGATGATTTTTTTAAATACTTAGAGGTAAAAAAATAGGATAATAACATTATTCCTTAATCCTGACGATCAAAATAAATTTAAGAAATTTACTCTTATAATGATGGTATTATTATTTAAAATTAATTATAAATATAAAGAAGAGTCTTTAAGGGAGTACCACAAGCAAAACTTTTACATTTTATTTTTTATTTCTTTAATTACTAATTAAGTGTATAAATACTTACTGATAATAAATATTAAGAATAAGTTATGTAATAATCAATTTTTAATATTTTTTTATGGATTAAACGAGCTTAATTAAGTTCAGCATTTTGATTTTTAATTCTAAATAATTAATCATTTTTAGAGATTTGTGATTTATTGTAGTTAACGGAAATTAAAAACAAAAATATAGTAATTATTGTTAATCTTATAAAATTTAATTGACAAATATACTGTTTTTAAAAAAAATTTATTGACAGATAAAATTTTTAATTAATTTAATATATAAGCTAATATAAATAATACATACAAAAATGAACTTAAGAAATCAAAAAGTTACGATAAATTAAAATGAATGTTAATCATTAAGGATAATTTTTCAGGATAAAATCAATTATATGTTTTTTGAACGCTTTTGAATTTTGATTTAATCTAAATTCTAATTGAAAATAAAATGCTAAAATTTATATAAATTATTGAATCTAAGAAATAAATAGAAAATATTAACTTGAAAGCTATATATAATTTACCTTAAAAATAATTCTCAATTTTTTTAATTTGCATATGGCTGTTATTTTTAAGTAAAATTATTATTACACTTTGCAAAAATTAATTTATATTATAAATTATAAACAGATTTATTAGCATAAATATAAAAAAATACAATAATAACTAAGAACTTATTTTGTAATAATCAATATCTATATTTAATATTTATTCTTATATTCTTAACAATATAAAATTATAAATATAATTAAATTCAAGAGATTAAGGGAGTTAGTTATAATGGAGCAAGCTCAACAAACTGTAACCACAGATATTATTCAATTCTTAATAAAACGATCATTCAAAGTAAATAATTATAGTAAATTAATGTGAATTAACAAAATTAAAATTATATTATTAATTCGATACACTTGAGACATTTGAATACATAAGAAGTTTATATAATCTTCTTATTTTTTATTTAATTAGAAGTAATGACTGTTTGGACAATATACTAAAACAAGAGTAAGCTAATGAGTATGTAAAATTGCTGCAATTTTAAAAAAATTATAATGTTTACTTTTTAATTCTTGAACAAAAAGAAGTTAAGAAATCTAGCTTTCCTGATTATAATAATTTTATATAAAAAAATTCCTTAAATTAATTAATATTAATTTTTTTTACATTTTATTTCAAATAATTTTAGCATAATTGACGTTTTCTATATATAAAATTTGATTGAATTTGAAATTTAACATCATTAAAATAGATTAACTGAACTAGAAATGTAAGATCAATATAAAATCTTAGACAAGAAAGCCAAAAATAAAAATAAAAATAAGTAAATAAAGTAAAATGGAACTAAAACTAATAAAACCTTGCTGGATCAAAAAGTAAAATATTATCCCAAATGTAGGATGGAAATCTATAAAGAAATTGGATAGTTCACTAATTTGAGATCACTTAAGATTTTACCTATATTTATTATATATATACTATATTTATAGATTCTTTATGAGAGTGATGGTATAGAAGAGTTTTTATCTCTTTTTAAAACTAATTCAATATTATTTATTAATTCTTTCCAACGAATGCTTATCTAATCTCAAATCATATATTAAAATGAGTTTAAAATAATATATTTTTTTATTTCTTAATAAGTCAAATACTTCTTTTATAGATATAAACTCCTTTACTATAATTAATCGTTTTAACTTTCTAACATATAAAATCTCAATTATTTAAGAAAACTTCATATTGATTTCATGTTGCAAAGATTATTTTAAATTTATTAATTTATATTTTAAGATCAGACTTCGAAGAAGTTATTTATCATGTTTTAACAGAAATGGTAAAAATCAAAGAATGGGACTCAAAATTTTATTCTACATTTCATATTAATAAAAAATAATTTGATTCAAAAACAAATTTAATAATAAAATATACTTTTTCATAAATTAAAGCATAAAGAAATTATAAAATTGAAATTGTTTGATGATATGATTTTAAAGTATTAAATAATTTTATAAATAAATTGAATTAATATAAATATAAATATGAAAAATACCATTTTAATAAAAATTAATATTTATAATTGATATCCTTAAGAATTTTAATGCAATTTAAAATTGAATTACGAGTTATTGCAAAACTTTTTGACAAAAAGATATCAAACAATATTTTTGATAAGTGACAATGCTTTTCTTAAAAAAAAATAAATAAAAGATTTAATTAAATTTAACTCCATTAAATAATTTTGTTTCAAATATATTTCTTACTGAGGAACATTATAGCGCATTAGTTAATTAATTTCCTCATCATAAATTAGAATTATCGATCATCAGATTAAATTTTATTGAATTAATATTATTAATATTAAGATTCTAAACTTAATATTATAGAAATATAATTAGAAAGAGGTTTTCATTATTCTAATAGAATTATAATTAAAATAATATATTAGTTGTATTTAATATACAATTGAAATTTTCTTAAATTAAACTTCCTCCCCCCAACTTTATAATTTAAATACATTAATAAATTTTATTCAATTCTTGTTTGTAAAATTTAATGATAATTTACTAATTCTATCTGCAATTTATTTTAAATTAAGCTTATATAATAAAACTATAAATCTAAATATTTTCCATTAAACCCTCAACTAACATATTTCACATATAATAGATAATTTCAACATTATATGAAATTATTCAAATTTAATGTACTTAATAAATAGTTCTAATGAAGACATTGAAAAACGGTAAGCACTGATTATGATCATTTTAACAAACTGATTCTCTAATAACAAATTTGATTTAGAAATGGTTTATGAAATAATTGATTTAACTTACTATTTTTAAAATTAAGTATAAATATACCTATCTGATATGAATAGTAATGTAGTAATTAATCAGAAAAAATAATTCAAAGTATTTTATGGAAAAAAATATCTTTACAGACTAAGTAACAAGCTTAAAACTTAAGAAGTTAAGCTCAAAGTATAACATATATGACATTTAAACCCTCATTTTTGGTAAAATAGTTTTAATAAGAAATAATTATTTTAATTCTATTTGTGAATAATACCAGTGAGTAAATATTTTTCGAAATTTTTATTCCAATATTATAAAACTTATTATAACTTTAGATCTGACCTTAATCTAAAATTATTCGCTTAATCCAATTTAATATTTAAACTCAAAACAAAAACATTTATATTTACTTAAATATTTAGAAAAATTTAATTCCTTGACTTTTGATTATATTTAAGAATTCTATTTAATCCAAGGATAACTTCAATAATTTTTTTTCCAAATGTTTTACTTAATGATTAGCTAGTATTTAATTTTAAGCTAATTTTATTGCCTTAAAAATTAGGCAATAAAAATTCAATAATTTAAAAGAGTTAATAATAAAATGCTTTTAAGAAACTAATATTCAGACACTCTTTCTTTTTTTCTTATTAAATTAAAAAAGTTAATAAATATATTAAAGATTTTCCAAAAAATAAAAATCAAAAAAGAGATATTAATAATTGGAGAATATTTTTTGAAAAATTATAATAAAATATTCTTAAGTTTTTATGGCTTTTCTACAAAAGAGCAAGTTTTCATAATTGTTTTGAATTTAAAGAAATTATAGGCACTACAAAATAAAATAAATTACATTATCGCATCTCAATCATTAATTTTGTAATAAAATTATAAATACTATTCTCGTATTTTTGCGTTTATATTCTCTTGCTTTCTAAACTTTAATAAATTATAATTAATTAATTAGCAGTTACAATATCTTAATTTATCAACGATTCTGAAAGATTTGTTGATGGTGAAGCTTTTGATAGTCTTTGTTCGGTATTCTATTCTATCAACAAGTAGTATCGCTAATACTTGATTAATATAATAAAAAACAAAAGTTTCAATTTAATTTTGATTGCTAACTATAGCTCTTTACTAAACTATTAGCTTCAAAATCATTAAAAATAAGATGTAAAATCAAAAGTACTTGTTTCTTGCAATAACATTGAATAAATTAAAAACTACTATGGAATCAAATACTTAATGGAGGGTTTGGTTTACTTTCTAATATAATTTTTCTTATATTGTTAAATTACTACAAGCACATTGATTTTGATTGTTACAACTAGAAACAATTAGAAATTCTAAGAAATTACAAGTTACTCACAAAAACTAAAGATGTCAAAATCAAAAACTTAGGAATTCTGACTGATATAGAATTATTTAGTATTGACTTTATGAGTAATGAATACTCTGAGATCATTCTCAAAATATAATTTACGATTAAAATTATAAATCACATTGAAATTTAATTAATCATAAAGCTATTAAATCCGAGTAAATTGTCATTTGAATTTAAATCGAATGGATTTGAAGAGTTCTTTTTCAATTTACCTTATATATATATTTTGATATTAATTTATGCAATCTATTTTTATGACCTTAAGAAATGCTAGATGGAAAAGATTTTGAAATGATTTATTATAGTTTAAAAAATCAAATGAATTTGATTATAATTTTTTTTGGTATAACATCAATTAAACTTAATGAAAAAATTGTGAAAATAATTTTTTATGAAATGAAGGTAATAGAATACTAATCTATGAACATTGAAAAATATGAAAACAAAACATTAGGAATTAAAGCAAATCATGTTACTTTTCATTTAAATTTTATTTAATTGCATATATTTTTTTAACCTAATATTTCCATAATTATTTGTATTTTATTTAAAGGAAAATGACGCCATTAATTATCTTTAATTCTTCAAATCAATAACTCATTTAAAAATGAATTTAGACTTACAAAGGGGAACATTTTTTATAGATTACATCTCTCGAGTTGATATTATTATTATATATTATATAATGCTGTACGGAATTTAATACTGGGGATTAAGTCAGCCAAATAGTTTCATTCTTTGACTTTTGATGCATCCAACTCAATATATATAAAGAAGTTGATATTAAGTAAAACAATTCAATTAGCTCTAATAGAGTTTTAATGAATAATAATCTATATATGTGCTAATAAAAATCTTATATTAGTTTACCTAGAGTTTGTATAACTTCCTAGAGCATTTCAATATTAAGAATTGCTGGAGCTCAATATAGAAATAGAAATTAAAATGTTGATTTAATGAAAGTCTTTAATTGATTTAAGCACAATTTAATTTATAATATCCAACATTTTGCAAGATCACACTTTCTAATATGTGATTTAAGATTATTTTAATTAAATTTTTCATTATAATTATTTTGATTTATTAAACATAGATGAAGAAGACCATCAAACCCTTCATAAATTCGTAAAAAATGACATTATTGCTAATTTAAAATTATTTTAATAGTAGATTTGAGTTTAATATATTAATTGATGATTATTTAAAAATATTGATGAAATATCAGCCAGCATTTATTATACGAAAGGTAAATTGAACGATTCAGAAAATAATGATTTTGTCATAGAGGAAAATGACATAAATCTTTATCATAAATCAGGCACTTTCTCTGAAAGACATTCAAGATGTTTTATGATGCCAGTTAAAAAATTGAAGATAATTTACAAAACTTAGCTAAATTTAAATTTAATTACCAAGGATTGTAAGTAATTAAATGAAAAAGATGATTGGAATAGTCAATTTCTTTGCAAGTTGTTTATTTAAATATTGATGTTTCTACATTTATACTTTTGATTCTACCTATTTCTCTAATCTACAAGAGATAAAATTATCTAAAATAAGTCTATTGGTCACTAGTCTTTATAATATTTTCATATAGAAGTTGAATTTTCATTTTAATCAAAGATCTTCGAGGATAAAGGATTGTATAGTTAGTACTATTAATAATTCTCCTAAATTGATAAAAAATTTTTATAATTACTCTTTAAAAACCATATCGTTACTTAGAATTAAGAGCAAAAATTTTTAGTATTATGAATGGATGAATATAACTATAATATTTTGAAGTATAGATTTTCATGAAATATAATTAATTAGTGTTTTTGTATGTCATAGTTTTTCAATATATTTCTTACAACTTTGGTTGTTTTTTTTATATATTTAAATTATATTTAGATATACCCATTTATTAATAAAATAATTAACTAATAAATTTAATTTAAATTATTTGAAAATTATTTTTAATATAAATTTCAACAAAATAATTGTTTTAATTAGCTAAAAGTTGAAATCTAAGAAGTAAATTTAACAATTCCCAATGTAAATCCTAAATTGGAAGAATTATAAATCAAGTATAACGTTGGAAACTAAAATAATTAATTCTATATGATATATTACAATTTTTTATTTAACAATCAAAAAGATATCAGATAGATTGTTTATATTGGAGCAGACCTGGCAATTGTTAATTTAATCAGACTTTAAATTCAAACAATATAGTAAATGCCAATATTCTAAACTAAAGATGACTTTAAATTCAAGAGATTTTCATTATACATATTAAAAAAATTTGTGTATTTTCAATTTTTTAAGATTAAAAATATTAAAATTTTATTAAGACAAAAGATTATCACTGTTTATCAAAATTTTAATATAAAAAATGTTTATTAATTTAAATTAGATAGATTTTGAATTAATATGTATCAGTGTAAAATTGATTTAGACATCCCCTTTTAAATTTCTTATAAAATTAAGTCTAATAGTGAAAATTCTTATAATCATTTAAACTAAAAGAAATCTTAACTTGCCCAATATAATTTATTAAACAACTCAAAATTTAATTAATTAATCCAAACATTATAGAGTTTCAATGCTTAACAGCTTCTCCAGTAACAAAATATTTTTTGACTGAATATTAGAGAATATCCAGATCTGGAATCATTAGTTCTTATAATTTTAATCCAGAAAAAATAATTTGCTTTTTAATATTGTAGAAATACATTTGAATTTGGAAAATTAATTATAATTAAATTAAATATAAGTCAAAATCGTGGCAGTTAAAGTTGGCCAATTTGAACGATCTTGGGCTCATTCGATAGAGAATTCAAAATTAGCTGGACTTTATTATTGGCGGTACTATTTTATCACATCCCTGGAGCGAGATAACTCGACTTTAATTAAACACTTCTAAATTCATTAAATTATTCCCTCACATTAAAGTCGAGTTATTTCGCTCCAGGGATGTGATAAAATAGTACCGCCAATAGTAAAGTCCAGCTAATTTTGAATTCTCTATCGAATGAGCCCAAGATCGTTCAAATTGGCCAACTTTAACTGCCACGATTTTGATTTATATTTAATTTAATTATAATTAATTTTCCAAATTCAAATGTATTTCTACAATATAACTTGTTAACATAATTATAGTACTTGTGAAGTGCATATAAATTTATTTATTTTTTTGTATAAGGTTAATACTTAGTTTATAGAAATAACTTAATCATAGTATACATTAAATAGGTATATTTAATAAAAAATTAATTAGAATAGAGGTATCTTATAAGATTATAATTTTACCAAATGAAATTTATTTGATTAAATTAAATAAGAATTTCTAGAGAATTTAATACAAATAAGAATGTAAATTTCAATGTGTAATGAAATCAATGATAAATATGATAATTTGTTTATTGAAAATTATTCATATAAAATTAAAATCGTATTCTATATATTATGTATTTTTATAATAAATATTTGAATTTAATGTTTATTAGAATTTAAATTAGATTTTTATATCACTTGTCTTAAATAATTAAAAAATATATATATATATTTACAATTCAAGAGATTAAAGGAACTATAAATAATGGAAAGAACAGAATCTTTAAACAGTATCGACATCATTAAATCATTAATACTTTAATCATTCAATAAATATATAAAAAAAATACATTGGTTCTTTATTATTTCTTTCTATTATAATATAATTTGAGACACTTGAATCTTTCGAATACATTAGATTTTATTATTATTTATGATTCTAAAATGTATTATTTATTATAGAAGCAATAATTGTTTGAAAAACATTCTTAAATAATATTAAGCTTATAAATATGAGCGTTTGTTGCAATTTTAAATTTTTTAATAATATACAATTTTTGAACGAGAAAAAGATAAAGAACTTGGCTTATATAATTTAATCATAATTTTTATAAAAAATAATTGGGAATTAAAATAATAATAACAATAATTTAATATTTTTTATAAGTATTAGATTTTATTATCAAATTACCTGTATAAAAGTTATTATTTATGTATTATGATTGGATTTGCAGTTTAACATCATAATAAAACCCCTGATGAGCTCTTAACTGAATAAGATCCAAATTCAATCTCAATTAGAAGAGTCAATTATTAGAGCGAAAACGCACAATTAGAAGATTTAGGCTTTAAAGCACGAAACTTATTGGTCAACAAAGAATAATATTCATTAGATTGCAAAAAAGGAATTTATAAAAAAATTGGAAAATTTAGAAATTTAAGATCATTGAAGATAGTAAAAATATTTTCTAATAAATATTTTTTATTAAGATTGTTTATGAGAGTGATGATGCGTAGGAATTCAATTATCTTATAATGTATTATTATAATAATATATATAATCTTTCAAGAGAAGGCTTTTCAAATCTCATTATATAAATATGATTAATTATTGATAATTGACTTATTTATTTAACTTTAAAATTAAATATTAATGCTATTTTTATCATAAAATTTATTATCAAATCTCAAGTCGTTAAGAAAGTTAAATATAATTTTCATGTGTCAAAGATTATAAATATTTTATTTTTTAATTTAAATATTAGACTTTGAAGAAGATATTTATGATATGTTATCTGAAATGTTGAATATTAAGGAATTTGGTCCTCATAAATTATGAGTTTTATTTATTTTCTTCTCATACATTTAAAATAAAATCTAAAAAATTATAATAATGTCTGATCACTATAATACTCTTTAGATGAGTTTTTTTAATGATTATAGACCCTTTTTTTAAATTCAATCCATGCTATTTCATGTTAATTTTTATTTTGAAATAATAAAATGAATATTATATTATTTGGGTATCAAAGAATTTCAATGCAATTTAAAAATGAAGTACGAACTACTAAGCAAATTCCTAGAAAAGAGGCATTAAGCAATTCATTTAATAAGTGACAACGCTTTTCTTATAAATAAATGACATATTGATATTATAATAAAATATTTATTAGTCTCATTATTATTGTATAAATAAATAAGTAATTAATTAATATTATTATTTTCTATCTCAAGAAAACTATAAAAACCTAAGCATTTAATATCCTCAACATAAATTAGAGTTATCAACATTAAGATTATAAAATATAATTTATTATTTAAAATAATTTTTAATATTTATTGAGATCTAATTCTCATTATTGAAAAATAAAAATTTAAAAATAAATTATAATTAATTTATTCAATAAATTAAAATTCATATGAAATTCAATTTCCTTAAACTCTTATAACGAAAGAATTGACTAATATGTTAATTTGCTGATATATAAATGTGATTAGAATAGTTCAAAGTTTTATAAAAATATATTTTAAGATAAATTTCTAATTTTTGACTATAGTAGAATGCTTATTTTTTAATATTCTTTTCAAATGACTAGTTTTCATTGAAAAAGGATATTTAGCTAAATCTACAAAAGTTGTAGGTATTTTATCTCGTATATAAAAATAGTAGATTTATAATTAAATCATCATTTTAGATTTTAATATTAAAAATTACATAAGATGTCTATTTCTATAAATTAAAGGTATTATATAAATACTTAAAGTTCAAGTAATAATACATTTTTATTTCTTTCTTCTTTACTCAAATGATTTATAAATAAGAATTATTTAGATTTATTTTGAGTAAGAGTTTATAATATTAAATTCTTATTTCTCCTATAAGTTTATATGTCTTCAATAGTTGTTTGTTACATAATAATGAAAAATAATGAAAAATCAATTTTAATACATTCAATGCTAAAATATAATTAATTAAATAACCAAATTATTAGTATATTCTTTAATTTAATATCAATTAAACTTTTTTATTGCATGAATAGTAAAATGTATAAAAATTAAGAAATTTAATCAATAATTAAAATAAAATGAGAATGTAAGGAAATGTCTTAAAATAAAAAAAAGTATCCTTAAAACTTGATAGAATAGTAGCTAAATATACAATTTATGACATTTAAAATACCAAAATCTTATAAAATAATTTACTTTTATTTTCAAATGATTCATATTTTATTTTAAACCTTAACAAAAAATAAAATTAGTTGAATAAAATAGATTTAGCTAATTAAAATAAAATTAAATTTTATTTATTTGATGTGTACATTTAAACATATAGAGTGAATCATGACATACAATAAGGAAACTTAATTTGTCATAAGAGACAAAGTGAATGGACCTTATAACCATAGTTTTTATAAGGTTCCTATAAATTAAAATGATTGAAATCTATAATTTGTAGAAAAAGTTAGTAAATAACCTTGCTTGGTTATGTAAACATGGGAATTATTATAAGAAGTGCGTGACTTCTGGCTCCGAAATCCTTTTGCCTTACTCCTGGCTCTGACCATGATCCCTTAATAATTATTTGAGTAATGTAAGTATAAATCAAGATAGTGCTAGTATTCATCCAATAATTCCACTTATGTGAAGATATTCAACCATTTTCATTAATTTTTCTATATTATAATTAAATTTTACTTACCTTATTATTAAGTATTAAATCTGATTAGTTCATTAACTGGTACAATACAAATGAAAGCAATCAGGATATATCCAATAGACTCATGAATCAAATTATTAAATCAGAATTTAAGAAAGTTTTTTTATATTAATAGAAAACTTTCATAATTTTAACTAACTTAATTTCATACCCATACTCCTATTTATATAAAGTAACTAAAATTGCAATGTTACATATAATAATAATGAAGATGGAGGATTTTAAGTTAATGTTTATTTAAATTAATATTAATTAGTTCATATTTCATGGAATAATTCAATCACCATCATAAAATGGTACCTTAAAGGATATATTTTTTGTTAAATCATAGTTAGTAAATTTAGAATTTATAAGTATATCTGTTCACCCCTCGCCCTCCCCTCCTTCTCCATAAAAATAATTTTTTTAAATTTTTTCTTGCATTTCAGGCGGCTATTTCTTATAATGATTTATTTAATAAATTTCATTGCATCCAAAAACATTTTTGGGTACATGCTCCCATAGGAAAATATTTAAAAATCAAAACAAATGTTATTTTTATATATAATATTCAATATTATTGTATAAGAAATTTTTTCAGTAACATTCATATTATTGTACTTTTCAAAAGTTAACTATAAAATTCTAAATAAATATACATTCAAATTAAATATAGGATTTTATAGTTAACTTATGAAAGTACAATAATATGAATGTTACTGAAAAAATTTCTTATACAATAATATTGAATATTATATATAAAAATAAAATTTGTTTTGATTTTTAAATATTTTCCTATGGGAGCATGTACCCAAAAATGTTGACGGATGTAGAGAAACATATAAAATAAATCATTATAAGAAATAGCCGCCCGCAATGCAAGAAAAATTATATAAAAAAAATTATATGTATGGAGATGGAGGGGGGGCTCGGGGATGAAAATATATCATAAATATATCATTATTGTTAAAATATAAAACAAATACGTAAATTGACATAAAGTTAATGAAGATTAAGAATGCTTTGAGTTTAACTGTCATGTTTTTGGTAAACTTTTAATACTAATTAGGTTTAAAAAAGATTAAATTAATGTGTAATTAAATAACAGTAATTAAATTTAAAATGTACATTAATTGGCCATAGGAATTATGAAAAATAAGTGAAAAAATTTATTTTAAAATGGAAATTTAATCATCTTAACAGAATACTTATTATAATAATCAAAATATGAATTTGAAGAACGTTACTTAGTTTAACCACTCTTCTTAAGATAATCGGACATTTCCTTCTTGATTTCGTTGAATCTCTCTTCTGTTCAGTTCTGCTGCGAGTTGTCTGTCTTCTGCTACACCGGCTCTTTCTGGGTTGGATCTCTATAAAAAATAAAATTTAGATATGTTTTTTGTAACTTACAATTTTTGTGAGTGTAACCACTCCATCAGCGTTGATCTCTAAAAGTTTCCATTTCCTAATTATTTATTTCATTTTAAATTATCGATTTCCTATTATAAATTGTAAATGTACGATTTGTGCTTGGTACATTTAATTAAATTATTATATTAGATTTACTATTAAAAAGTGTGTAATGTACCATGTACCGTTTGTACATTCATATATGACATTAACCGTACAAATAACAAACCCCAAATATAAAATTCCAAAGATGTGATGTGTAATGTGTTTTAAGTTTTAATTAATTAATGTGATGTCTTTTCTAATGTTTAAACCACTTAACCTGATCCACTCCATCCTCCTCGCGCCGTAACAACATTGTGTCTCTATCTCCCGCACCTGTGACTGCGCTGCACCGTATCTTGTCTCATCTAGGTCGTCCGTGCCACTAGGGCAGAACCCGGCTACTGTATCTTACGGGTCTAATGAGTTTAAGTCTGGAAGATGCGAAATCGGCGAGCAAGTGTAATAGACATCTCAAAATGCTTGTTAAGACCGGCAACAACGAGGCCCAAGTGGCACGGACGACCTAGATGAGACAAGATACGGTGCAGCGCAGTCACAGGTGCGGGAGATAGAGACACAATGTTGTTACGGCGCGAGGAGGATGGAGTGGATCAGGTTAAGTGGTTTAAAGATTAGAAAAGACATCACATTAATTAATTAAAACTTAAAACACATTACACATCACATCTTTGGAATTTTATATTTGGGGTATGTTATTTGTACGGTTAATGTCATATATGAATGTACAAACGGTACATGGTACATTACACACTTTTTAATATTAAATCTAATATAATAATTTAATTAAATGTACCAAGTACAAATCGTACATTCTTATGGCCAATTAATGTACATTTTAAATTTAATTACTGTTATTTAATTACACATTAATTTAATCTTTTTTAAACCTGATTAGAATTAAAAGCTTACCTAAAACAAGACAGTTAAACTCAAAGCATTCTTAATCTTCATTAACTTTAAGTCAATTTACGTATTTGTTTTATATTTAAACAATATTATAACCATTAGGTTTCTCAAGGCATATACTTGACATTGCCAATGACAAATAATTTTTTCCTAATATATGACATTAATGAATTATTTTGTATCCAATTAAAAGATATAAAAAGTAAATCTAATAAAAAAATGGTTGTAAAGATTAATATAATAATAAGTATTAAATGTAAAAGTTCACAAATAAAAGGGGGGGGGGGAAACTTTACTGTCTTACTGCAAATAACGAACCCTACAAAAAATAATCCTATAAAATAAATTAAATTTTTAAAATACATAAACCTTAAATAAATGAAATTTTTTATTGTAACTTACAATGTATAAAAATTGATAAATCATTAATAAATAGTTAAACCTATAATATTAAAAATTGACATAAAAATATTAATTTTAAATTAATTCGAGATTTTCATTTTTTCTTATCAATTTGGATTTTCCTATTTTCAGATGAAACACAAAGCTTGACAATAAAATGAGCACATTTTTTGAAGTCAAATATTTTATAAATGAACCTTCAGATTCTGCTCATAAAACACAGTCATTTAAAACGAATCGTTGCATTCAAAATGAGTTCGTGAATTTTAAATTAATTCGAGATTTTCATTTTTTCTTATCAATTTGGTTTATCCTATTTTCACATGAAACACAAAGCCTGACAATAAAATGAGCACATTTTTTGAAGTCAAATATTTTATAAATGAACCTTCAGATTCTGCTCATAAAACACAGTCATTTAAAACGAATCGTTGCATTCAAAATGAGTTCGTGAATTTTAAATTAATTCGAGATTTTCATTTTTTCTTATCAATTTGGTTTATCCTATTTTCACATGAAACACAAAGCCTGACAATAAAATGAGCACATTTTTTGAAGTCAAATATTTTATAAATGAACCTTCAGATTCTGCTCATAAAACACAGTCATTTAAAACGAATCGTTGCATTCAAAATGAGTTCGTGAATTTTAAATTAATTCGAGATTTTCATTTTTTCTTATCAATTTGGTTTATCCTATTTTCACATGAAACACAAAGCCTGACAATAAAATGAGCACATTTTTTGAAGTCAAATATTTTATAAATGAACCTTCAGATTCTGCTCATAAAACACAGTCATTTAAAACGAATCGTTGCATTCAAAATGAGTTCGTGAATTTTAAATTAATTCGAGATTTTCATTTTTTCTTATCAATTTGGTTTATCCTATTTTCACATGAAACACAAAGCCTGACAATAAAATGAGCACATTTTTTGAAGTCAAATATTTTATAAATGAACCTTCAGATTCTGCTCATAAAACACAGTCATTTAAAACGAATCGTTGCATTCAAAATGAGTTCGTGAATTTTAAATTAATTCGAGATTTTCATTTTTTCTTATCAATTTGGTTTATCCTATTTTCACATGAAACACAAAGCCTGACAATAAAATGAGCACATTTTTTGAAGTCAAATATTTTATAAATGAACCTTCAGATTCTGCTCATAAAACACAGTCATTTAAAACGAATCGTTGCATTCAAAATGAGTTCGTGAATTTTAAATTAATTCGAGATTTTCATTTTTTCTTATCAATTTGGTTTATCCTATTTTCACATGAAACACAAAGCCTGACAATAAAATGAGCACATTTTTTGAAGTCAAATATTTTATAAATGAACCTTCAGATTCTGCTCATAAAACACAGTCATTTAAAACGAATCGTTGCATTCAAAATGAGTTCGTGAATTTTAAATTAATTTCGAGATTTTCATTTTTTCTTATCAATTTGGTTTATCCTATTTTCACATGAAACACAAAGCCTGACAATAAAATGAGCACATTTTTTGAAGTCAAATATTTTATAAATGAACCTTCAGATTCTGCTCATAAAACACAGTCATTTAAAACGAATCGTTGCATTCAAAATGAGTTCGTGAATTTTAAATTAATTCGAGATTTTCATTTTTTCTTATCAATTTGGTTTATCCTATTTTCACATGAAACACAAAGCCTGACAATAAAATGAGCACATTTTTTGAAGTCAAATATTTTATAAATGAACCTTCAGATTCTGCTCATAAAACACAGTCATTTAAAACGAATCGTTGCATTCAAAATGAGTTCGTGAATTTTAAATTAATTCGAGATTTTCATTTTTTCTTATCAATTTGGTTTATCCTATTTTCACATGAAACACAAAGCCTGACAATAAAATGAGCACATTTTTTGAAGTCAAATATTTTATAAATGAACCTTCAGATTCTGCTCATAAAACACAGTCATTTAAAACGAATCGTTGCATTCAAAATGAGTTCGTGAATTTTAAATTAATTCGAGATTTTCATTTTTTCTTATCAATTTGGTTTATCCTATTTTCACATGAAACACAAAGCCTGACAATAAAATGAGCACATTTTTTGAAGTCAAATATTTTATAAATGAACCTTCAGATTCTGCTCATAAAACACAGTCATTTAAAACGAATCGTTGCATTCAAAATGAGTTCGTGAATTTTAAATTAATTCGAGATTTTCATTTTTTCTTATCAATTTGGTTTATCCTATTTTCACATGAAACACAAAGCCTGACAATAAAATGAGCACATTTTTTGAAGTCAAATATTTTATAAATGAACCTTCAGATTCTGCTCATAAAACACAGTCATTTAAAACGAATCGTTGCATTCAAAATGAGTTCGTGAATTTTAAATTAATTCGAGATTTTCATTTTTTCTTATCAATTTGGTTTATCCTATTTTCACATGAAACACAAAGCCTGACAATAAAATGAGCACATTTTTTGAAGTCAAATATTTTATAAATGAACCTTCAGATTCTGCTCATAAAACACAGTCATTTAAAACGAATCGTTGCATTCAAAATGAGTTCGTGAATTTTAAATTAATTCGAGATTTTCATTTTTTCTTATCAATTTGGTTTATCCTATTTTCACATGAAACACAAAGCCTGACAATAAAATGAGCACATTTTTTGAAGTCAAATATTTTATAAATGAACCCTTCAGATTCTGCTCATAAAACACAGTCATTTAAAACGAATCGTTGCATTCAAAATGAGTTCGTGAATTTTAAATTAATTCGAGATTTTCATTTTTTCTTATCAATTTGGTTTATCCTATTTTCACATGAAACACAAAGCCTGACAATAAAATGAGCACATTTTTTGAAGTCAAATATTTTATAAATGAACCGTCAGATTCTGCTCATAAAACACAGTCATTTAAAACGAATCGTTGCATTCAAAATGAGTTCGTGAATTTTAAATTAATTCGAGATTTTCATTTTTTCTTATCAATTTGGTTTATCCTATTTTCACATGAAACACAAAGCCTGACAATAAAATGAGCACATTTTTTGAAGTCAAATATTTTATAAATGAACCGTCAGATTCTGCTCATAAAACACAGTCATTTAAAACGAATCGTTGCATTCAAAATGAGTTCGTGAATTTTAAATTAATTCGAGATTTTCATTTTTTCTTATCAATTTGGTTTATCCTATTTTCACATGAAACACAAAGCTTGACAATAAAATGAGCACATTTTTTGAAGTCAAATATTTTATAAATGAACCGTCAGATTCTGCTCATAAAACACAGTCATTTAAAACGAATCGTTGCATTCAAAATGAGTTCGTGAATTTTAAATTAATTCGAGATTTTCATTTTTTCTAATCAATTTGGTTTATCCTATTTTCACATGAAACACAAAGCTTGACAATAAAATGAGCACATTTTTTGAAGTCAAATATTTTATAAATGAACCGTCAGATTCTGCTCATAAAACACAGTCATTTAAAACGAATCGTTGCATTCAAAATGAGTTCGTGAATTTTAAATTAATTCGAGATTTTCATTTTTTCTAATCAATTTGGTTTATCCTATTTTCACATGAAACACAAAGCTTGACAATAAAATGAGCACATTTTTTGAAGTCAAATATTTTATAAATGAACCGTCAGATTCTGCTCATAAAACACAGTCATTTAAAACGAATCGTTGCATTCAAAATGAGTTCGTGAATTTTAAATTAATTCGAGATTTTCATTTTTTCTTATCAATTTGGTTTATCCTATTTTCACATGAAACACAAAGCCTGACAATAAAATGAGCACATTTTTTGAAGTCAAATATTTTATAAATGAACCTTCAGATTCTGCTCATAAAACACAGTCATTTAAAACGAATCGTTGCATTCAAAATGAGTTCGTGAATTTTAAAATTAATTCGAGATTTTCATTTTTTCTTATCAATTTGGTTTATCCTATTTTCACATGAAACACAAAGCCTGACAATAAAATGAGCACATTTTTTGAAGTCAAATATTTTATAAATGAACCTTCAGATTCTGCTCATAAAACACAGTCATTTAAAACGAATCGTTGCATTCAAAATGAGTTCGTGAATTTTAAATTAATTCGAGATTTTCATTTTTTCTTATCAATTTGGTTTATCCTATTTTCACATGAAACACAAAGCCTGACAATAAAATGAGCACATTTTTTGAAGTCAAATATTTTATAAATGAACCTTCAGATTCTGCTCATAAAACACAGTCATTTAAAACGAATCGTTGCATTCAAAATGAGTTCGTGAATTTTAAATTAATTTCGAGATTTTCATTTTTTCTTATCAATTTGGTTTATCCTATTTTCACATGAAACACAAAGCCTGACAATAAAATGAGCACATTTTTTGAAGTCAAATATTTTATAAATGAACCTTCAGATTCTGCTCATAAAACACAGTCATTTAAAACGAATCGTTGCATTCAAAATGAGTTCGTGAATTTTAAATTAATTCGAGATTTTCATTTTTTCTAATCAATTTGGTTTATCCTATTTTCACATGAAACACAAAGCTTGACAATAAAATGAGCACATTTTTTGAAGTCAAATATTTTATAAATGAACCGTCAGATTCTGCTCATAAAACACAGTCATTTAAAACGAATCGTTGCATTCAAAATGAGTTCGTGAATTTTAAATTAATTCGAGATTTTCATTTTTTCTTATCAATTTGGTTTATCCTATTTTCACATGAAACACAAAGCCTGACAATAAAATGAGCACATTTTTTGAAGTCAAATATTTTATAAATGAACCGTCAGATTCTGCTCATAAAACACAGTCATTTAAAACGAATCGTTGCATTCAAAATGAGTTCGTGAATTTTAAATTAATTCGAGATTTTCATTTTTTCTTATCAATTTGGTTTATCCTATTTTCACATGAAACACAAAGCCTGACAATAAAATGAGCACATTTTTTGAAGTCAAATATTTTATAAATGAACCTTCAGATTCTGCTCATAAAACACAGTCATTTAAAACGAATCGTTGCATTCAAAATGAGTTCGTGAATTTTAAATTAATTCGAGATTTTCATTTTTTCTTAATCAATTTGGTTTATCCTATTTTCACATGAAACACAAAGCTTGACAATAAAATGAGCACATTTTTTGAAGTCAAATATTTTATAAATGAACCGTCAGATTCTGCTCATAAAACACAGTCATTTAAAACGAATCGTTGCATTCAAAATGAGTTCGTGAATTTTAAATTAATTCGAGATTTTCATTTTTTCTAATCAATTTGGTTTATCCTATTTTCACATGAAACACAAAGCTTGACAATAAAATGAGCACATTTTTTGAAGTCAAATATTTTATAAATGAACCGTCAGATTCTGCTCATAAAACACAGTCATTTAAAACGAATCGTTGCATTCAAAATGAGTTCGTGAATTTTAAATTAATTCGAGATTTTCATTTTTTCTTATCAATTTGGTTTATCCTATTTTCACATGAAACACAAAGCCTGACAATAAAATGAGCACATTTTTTGAAGTCAAATATTTTATAAATGAACCTTCAGATTCTGCTCATAAAACACAGTCATTTAAAACGAATCGTTGCATTCAAAATGAGTTCGTGAATTTTAAATTAATTCGAGATTTTCATTTTTTCTTATCAATTTGGTTTATCCTATTTTCACATGAAACACAAAGCCTGACAATAAAATGAGCACATTTTTTGAAGTCAAATATTTTATAAATGAACCTTCAGATTCTGCTCATAAAACACAGTCATTTAAAACGAATCGTTGCATTCAAAATGAGTTCGTGAATTTTAAATTAATTCGAGATTTTCATTTTTTCTAATCAATTTGGTTTATCCTATTTTCACATGAAACACAAAGCTTGACAATAAAATGAGCACATTTTTTGAAGTCAAATATTTTATAAATGAACCGTCAGATTCTGCTCATAAAACACAGTCATTTAAAACGAATCGTTGCATTCAAAATGAGTTCGTGAATTTTAAATTAATTCGAGATTTTCATTTTTTCTAATCAATTTGGTTTATCCTATTTTCACATGAAACACAAAGCTTGACAATAAAATGAGCACATTTTTTGAAGTCAAATATTTTATAAATGAACCGTCAGATTCTGCTCATAAAACACAGTCATTTAAAACGAATCGTTGCATTCAAAATGAGTTCGTGAATTTTAAATTAATTCGAGATTTTCATTTTTTCTAATCAATTTGGTTTATCCTATTTTCACATGAAACACAAAGCTTGACAATAAAATGAGCACATTTTTTGAAGTCAAATATTTTATAAATGAACCGTCAGATTCTGCTCATAAAACACAGTCATTTAAAACGAATCGTTGCATTCAAAATGAGTTCGTGAATTTTAAATTAATTCGAGATTTTCATTTTTTCTTATCAATTTGGTTTATCCTATTTTCACATGAAACACAAAGCCTGACAATAAAATGAGCACATTTTTTGAAGTCAAATATTTTATAAATGAACCTTCAGATTCTGCTCATAAAACACAGTCATTTAAAACGAATCGTTGCATTCAAAATGAGTTCGTGAATTTTAAATTAATTCGAGATTTTCATTTTTTCTTATCAATTTGGTTTATCCTATTTTCACATGAAACACAAAGCCTGACAATAAAATGAGCACATTTTTTGAAGTCAAATATTTTATAAATGAACCTTCAGATTCTGCTCATAAAACACAGTCATTTAAAACGAATCGTTGCATTCAAAATGAGTTCGTGAATTTTAAATTAATTCGAGATTTTCATTTTTTCTAATCAATTTGGTTTATCCTATTTTCACATGAAACACAAAGCTTGACAATAAAATGAGCACATTTTTTGAAGTCAAATATTTTATAAATGAACCGTCAGATTCTGCTCATAAAACACAGTCATTTAAAACGAATCGTTGCATTCAAAATGAGTTCGTGAATTTTAAATTAATTCGAGATTTTCATTTTTTCTTATCAATTTGGTTTATCCTATTTTCACATGAAACACAAAGCCTGACAATAAAATGAGCACATTTTTTGAAGTCAAATATTTTATAAATGAACCGTCAGATTCTGCTCATAAAAACACAGTCATTTAAAACGAATCGTTGCATTCAAAATGAGTTCGTGAATTTTAAATTAATTCGAGATTTTCATTTTTTCTTATCAATTTGGTTTATCCTATTTTCACATGAAACACAAAGCTTGACAATAAAATGAGCACATTTTTTGAAGTCAAATATTTTATAAATGAACCTTCAGATTCTGCTCATAAAACACAGTCATTTAAAACGAATCGTTGCATTCAAAATGAGTTCGTGAATTTTAAATTAATTCGAGATTTTCATTTTTTCTTATCAATTTGGTTTATCCTATTTTCACATGAAACACAAAGCCTGACAATAAAATGAGCACATTTTTTGAAGTCAAATATTTTATAAATGAACCTTCAGATTCTGCTCATAAAACACAGTCATTTAAAACGAATCGTTGCATTCAAAATGAGTTCGTGAATTTTAAATTAAATTCGAGATTTTCATTTTTTCTTATCAATTTGGTTTATCCTATTTTCACATGAAACACAAAGCCTGACAATAAAATGAGCACATTTTTTGAAGTCAAATATTTTATAAATGAACCTTCAGATTCTGCTCATAAAACACAGTCATTTAAAACGAATCGTTGCATTCAAAATGAGTTCGTGAATTTTAAATTAATTCGAGATTTTCATTTTTTCTTATCAATTTGGTTTATCCTATTTTCACATGAAACACAAAGCCTGACAATAAAATGAGCACATTTTTTGAAGTCAAATATTTTATAAATGAACCTTCAGATTCTGCTCATAAAACACAGTCATTTAAAACGAATCGTTGCATTCAAAATGAGTTCGTGAATTTTAAATTAATTCGAGATTTTCATTTTTTCTAATCAATTTGGTTTATCCTATTTTCACATGAAACACAAAGCTTGACAATAAAATGAGCACATTTTTTGAAGTCAAATATTTTATAAATGAACCGTCAGATTCTGCTCATAAAACACAGTCATTTAAAACGAATCGTTGCATTCAAAATGAGTTCGTGAATTTTAAATTAATTCGAGATTTTCATTTTTTCTTAATCAATTTGGTTTATCCTATTTTCACATGAAACACAAAGCTTGACAATAAAATGAGCACATTTTTTGAAGTCAAATATTTTATAAATGAACCGTCAGATTCTGCTCATAAAACACAGTCATTTAAAACGAATCGTTGCATTCAAAATGAGTTCGTGAATTTTAAATTAACCCGAGATTTTCATTTTTTCTTATCAATTTGGTTTATCCTATTTTCACATGAAACATAAAGCTTGACAATAAAATGAGCACATTTTTTGAGTCAAATATTTTATAAATGACCCACACGATTCCGCTAAAGAAAACACAGTCATTTATAACGAATCGTTGCAATTAAAATGAGTTCGTTAAGTTTAAATAAATTCGAGATTTTCATTTTTTCTTATCAATTTGGATTTTCCTATTTTCACATGAAACATAAACCTTGACAATAAAATGAGCACATTTTTTGAAGTCAAATATTTTATAAATGAACCGTCAGATTCTGCTCATAAAACACAGTCATTTAAAACGAATCGTTGCATTCAAAATGAGTTCGTGAATTTTAAATTAATTCGAGATTTTCATTTTTTCTTATCAATTTGGTTTATCCTATTTTCACATGAAACACAAAGCCTGACAATAAAATGAGCACATTTTTTGAAGTCAAATATTTTATAAATGAACCGTCAGATTCTGCTCATAAAACACAGTCATTTAAAACGAATCGTTGCATTCAAAATGAGTTCGTGAATTTTAAATTAATTCGAGATTTTCATTTTTTCTAATCAATTTGGTTTATCCTATTTTCACATGAAACACAAAGCTTGACAATAAAATGAGCACATTTTTTGAAGTCAAATATTTTATAAATGAACCGTCAGGATTCTGCTCATAAAACACAGTCATTTAAAACGAATCGTTGCATTCAAAATGAGTTCGTGAATTTTAAATTAATTCGAGATTTTCATTTTTTCTAATCAATTTGGTTTATCCTATTTTCACATGAAACACAAAGCTTGACAATAAAATGAGCACATTTTTTGAAGTCAAATATTTTATAAATGAACCGTCAGATTCTGCTCATAAAACACAGTCATTTAAAACGAATCGTTGCATTCAAAATGAGTTCGTGAATTTTAAATTAATTCGAGATTTTCATTTTTTCTTATCAATTTGGTTTATCCTATTTTCACATGAAACACAAAGCCTGACAATAAAATGAGCACATTTTTTGAAGTCAAATATTTTATAAATGAACCTTCAGATTCTGCTCATAAAACACAGTCATTTAAAACGAATCGTTGCATTCAAAATGAGTTCGTGAATTTTAAATTAATTCGAGATTTTCATTTTTTCTTATCAATTTGGTTTATCCTATTTTCACATGAAACACAAAGCCTGACAATAAAATGAGCACATTTTTTGAAGTCAAATATTTTATAAATGAACCTTCAGATTCTGCTCATAAAACACAGTCATTTAAAACGAATCGTTGCATTCAAAATGAGTTCGTGAATTTTAAATTAATTCGAGATTTTCATTTTTTCTTATCAATTTGGTTTATCCTATTTTCACATGAAACACAAAGCCTGACAATAAAATGAGCACATTTTTTGAAGTCAAATATTTTATAAATGAACCTTCAGATTCTGCTCATAAAACACAGTCATTTAAAACGAATCGTTGCATTCAAAATGAGTTCGTGAATTTTAAATTAAATTCGAGATTTTCATTTTTTCTTATCAATTTGGTTTATCCTATTTTCACATGAAACACAAAGCCTGACAATAAAATGAGCACATTTTTTGAAGTCAAATATTTTATAAATGAACCTTCAGATTCTGCTCATAAAACACAGTCATTTAAAACGAATCGTTGCATTCAAAATGAGTTCGTGAATTTTAAATTAATTCGAGATTTTCATTTTTTCTAATCAATTTGGTTTATCCTATTTTCACATGAAACACAAAGCTTGACAATAAAATGAGCACATTTTTTGAAGTCAAATATTTTATAAATGAACCGTCAGAAATTCTGCTCATAAAACACAGTCATTTAAAACGAATCGTTGCATTCAAAATGAGTTCGTGAATTTTAAATTAATTCGAGATTTTCATTTTTTCTAATCAATTTGGTTTATCCTATTTTCACATGAAACACAAAGCTTGACAATAAAATGAGCACATTTTTTGAAGTCAAATATTTTATAAATGAACCGTCAGATTCTGCTCATAAAACACAGTCATTTAAAACGAATCGTTGCATTCAAAATGAGTTCGTGAATTTTAAATTAATTCGAGATTTTCATTTTTTCTAATCAATTTGGTTTATCCTATTTTCACATGAAACACAAAGCTTGACAATAAAATGAGCACATTTTTTGAAGTCAAATATTTTATAAATGAACCGTCAGATTCTGCTCATAAAACAAGTCATTTAAAACGAATCGTTGCATTCAAACAATGAGTTGCGTGGAATTTTAAATATTCGAGTTATTTTCATTTGTTCTTATCGGAAGTTTGTTGTTATCTCTCATTATTTCTATTTTTTTCATCATTGTATAATTCTTATCATTAATGCTCTTGACTTACTATTTAATAAAATGAGCACATTTTTTGAAGTCAAATATTTTAAAATTGAAGCATTCAATTCCGTTTAAAAGACACAGTCATTTATATCGAATCGATGCAATTAAAATGACTTTGCTAATTTTAAATAAACTTGACATATTCATTTTTTCTTATCAATTTGGATTTTCCTATTTTCACATGAAACATAAACCCTGACAATAAAATGAGCACATTTTTTGAAGTCAAATATTTTATAAATGAACCGTCAGATTCTGCTATCATAAAACACAGTCATTTAAAACGAATCGTTGCATTCAAAATGAGTTCGTGAATTTTAAATTAATTCGAGATTTTCATTTTTTCTAATCAATTTGGTTTATCCTATTTTCACATGAAACACAAAGCTTGACAATAAAATGAGCACATTTTTTGAAGTCAAATATTTTATAAATGAACCGTCAGATTCTGCTCATAAAACACAGTCATTTAAAACGAATCGTTGCATTCAAAATGAGTTCGTGAATTTTAAATTAATTCGAGATTTTCATTTTTTCTAATCAATTTGGTTTATCCTATTTTCACATGAAACACAAAGCTTGACAATAAAATGAGCACATTTTTTGAAGTCAAATATTTTATAAATGAACCGTCAGATTCTGCTCATAAAACACAGTCATTTAAAACGAATCGTTGCATTCAAAATGAGTTCGTGAATTTTAAATTAATTCGAGATTTTCATTTTTTCTAATCAATTTGGTTTATCCTATTTTCACATGAAACACAAAGCTTGACAATAAAATGAGCACATTTTTTGAAGTCAAATATTTTATAAATGAACCGTCAGAATTCTGCTCATAAAACACAGTCATTTAAAACGAATCGTTGCATTCAAAATGAGTTCGTGAATTTTAAATTAATTCGAGATTTTCATTTTTTCTTATCAATTTGGTTTATCCTATTTTCACATGAAACACAAAGCCTGACAATAAAATGAGCACATTTTTTGAAGTCAAATATTTTATAAATGAACCTTCAGATTCTGCTCATAAAACACAGTCATTTAAAACGAATCGTTGCATTCAAAATGAGTTCGTGAATTTTAAATTAAATTCGAGATTTTCCATTTTTTCTTATCAATTTGGTTTATCCTATTTTCACATGAAACACAAAGCCTGACAATAAAATGAGCACATTTTTTGAAGTCAAATATTTTATAAATGAACCTTCAGATTCTGCTCATAAAACACAGTCATTTAAAACGAATCGTTGCAATTAAAATGAGTTCGTTAAGTTTAAATAAACCCGACTTTTTCATTTTTTCTGATCAATTTGGATTTTCCTATTTTCACATGAAAAATAAACCCTGACAATAAAATGAGCAGATTTTTTGAAGTCAAATATTTTATAAATGACCCACACGATTCCGCTAAAGAAAACACAGTCATTTATATCGAATCGTTGCAATTAAAATGACTTTGTTAATTTTAAATAAACTCGACATTTTCATTTTTTCTTATCAATTTGGATTTTCCTATTTTAACATGAAACATAAACCCTGACAATAAAATGAGCACATTTTTTGAAGTCAAATATTTTATAAATGAAGCGTCAGATTCTGCTCATAAAACACAGTCATTTAAAACGAATCGTTGCATTCAAAATGAGTTCGTGAATTTTAAATTAATTCGAGATTTTCATTTTTTCTTATCAATTTGGTTTATCCTATTTTCACATGAAACACAAAGCCTGACAATAAAATGAGCACATTTTTTGAAGTCAAATATTTTATAAATGAACCTTCAGATTCTGCTCATAAAACACAGTCATTTAAAACGAATCGTTGCATTCAAAATGAGTTCGTGAATTTTAAATTAATTCGAGATTTTCATTTTTTCTAATCAATTTGGTTTATCCTATTTTCACATGAAACACAAAGCTTGACAATAAAATGAGCACATTTTTTGAAGTCAAATATTTTATAAATGAACCGTCAGATTCTGCTCATAAAACACAGTCATTTAAAACGAATCGTTGCATTCAAAATGAGTTCGTGAATTTTAAATTAATTCGAGATTTTCATTTTTTCTAATCAATTTGGTTTATCCTATTTTCACATGAAACACAAAGCTTGACAATAAAATGAGCACATTTTTTGAAGTCAAATATTTTATAAATGAACCGTCAGATTTCTGCTCATAAAACACAGTCATTTAAAACGAATCGTTGCATTCAAAATGAGTTCGTGAATTTTAAATTAATTCGAGATTTTCATTTTTTCTAATCAATTTGGTTTATCCTATTTTCACATGAAACACAAAGCTTGACAATAAAATGAGCACATTTTTTGAAGTCAAATATTTTATAAATGAACCGTCAGATTCTGCTCATAAAACACAGTCATTTAAAACGAATCGTTGCATTCAAAATGAGTTCGTGAATTTTAAATTAATTCGAGATTTTCATTTTTTCTAATCAATTTGGTTTATCCTATTTTCACATGAAACACAAAGCTTGACAATAAAATGAGCACATTTTTTGAAGTCAAATATTTTATAAATGAACCGTCAGATTTCTGCTCATAAAACACAGTCATTTAAAACGAATCGTTGCATTCAAAATGAGTTCGTGAATTTTAAATTAATTCGAGATTTTCATTTTTTCTAATCAATTTGGTTTATCCTATTTTCACATGAAACACAAAGCTTGACAATAAAATGAGCACATTTTTTGAAGTCAAATATTTTATAAATGAACCGTCAGATTCTGCTCATAAAACACAGTCATTTAAAACGAATCGTTGCATTCAAAATGAGTTCGTGAATTTTAAATTAATTCGAGATTTTCATTTTTTCTAATCAATTTGGTTTATCCTATTTTCACATGAAACACAAAGCTTGACAATAAAATGAGCACATTTTTTGAAGTCAAATATTTTATAAATGAACCGTCAGATTCTGCTCATAAAACACAGTCATTTAAAACGAATCGTTGCATTCAAAATGAGTTCGTGAATTTTAAATTAATTCGAGATTTTCATTTTTTCTTATCAATTTGGTTTATCCTATTTTCACATGAAACACAAAGCCTGACAATAAAATGAGCACATTTTTTGAAGTCAAATATTTTATAAATGAACCTTCAGATTCTGCTCATAAAACACAGTCATTTAAAACGAATCGTTGCATTCAAAATGAGTTCGTGAATTTAAAATTAATTCGAGAATTTTCATTTTTTCTTATCAATTTGGTTTATCCTATTTTCACATGAAACACAAAGCCTGACAATAAAATGAGCACATTTTTTGAAGTCAAATATTTTATAAATGAACCTTCAGATTCTGCTCATAAAACACAGTCATTTAAAACGAATCGTTGCATTCAAAATGAGTTCGTGAATTTTAAGATTAATTCGAGATTTTCATTTTTTCTTATCAATTTGGTTTATCCTATTTTCACATGAAACACAAAGCCTGACAATAAAATGAGCACATTTTTTGAAGTCAAATATTTTATAAATGAACCTTCAGATTCTGCTCATAAAACACAGTCATTTAAAACGAATCGTTGCATTCAAAATGAGTTCGTGAATTTTAAAGTTAATTCGAGATTTTCATTTTTTCTTATCAATTTGGTTTATCCTATTTTCACATGAAACACAAAGCCTGACAATAAAATGAGCACATTTTTTGAAGTCAAATATTTTATAAATGAACCTTCAGATTCTGCTCATAAAACACAGTCATTTAAAACGAATCGTTGCATTCAAAATGAGTTCGTGAATTTTAAATTAATTCGAGGATTTTCATTTTTTCTTATCAATTTGGTTTATCCTATTTTCACATGAAACACAAAGCCTGACAATAAAATGAGCACATTTTTTGAAGTCAAATATTTTATAAATGAACCTTCAGATTCTGCTCATAAAACACAGTCATTTAAAACGAATCGTTGCATTCAAAATGAGTTCGTGAATTTTAAATTAATTCGAGATTTTCATTTTTTCTAATCAATTTGGTTTATCCTATTTTCACATGAAACACAAAGCTTGACAATAAAATGAGCACATTTTTTGAAGTCAAATATTTTATAAATGAACCGTCAGATCCTGGCTCATAAAACACAGTCATTTAAAACGAATCGTTGCATTCAAAATGAGTTCGTGAATTTTAAATTAATTCGAGATTTTCATTTTTTCTAATCAATTTGGTTTATCCTATTTTCACATGAAACACAAAGCTTGACAATAAAATGAGCACATTTTTTGAAGTCAAATATTTTATAAATGAACCGTCAGATTCTGCTCATAAAACACAGTCATTTAAAACGAATCGTTGCATTCAAAATGAGTTCGTGAATTTTAAATTAATTCGAGATTTTCATTTTTTCTAATCAATTTGGTTTATCCTATTTTCACATGAAACACAAAGCTTGACAATAAAATGAGCACATTTTTTGAAGTCAAATATTTTATAAATGAACCGTCAGATTCTGCTCATAAAACACAGTCATTTAAAACGAATCGTTGCATTCAAAATGAGTTCGTGAATTTTAAATTAATTCGAGATTTTCATTTTTTCTAATCAATTTGGTTTATCCTATTTTCACATGAAACACAAAGCTTGACAATAAAATGAGCACATTTTTTGAAGTCAAATATTTTATAAATGAACCGTCAGATTCTGCTCATAAAACACAGTCATTTAAAACGAATCGTTGCATTCAAAATGAGTTCGTGAATTTTAAATTAATTCGAGATTTTCATTTTTTCTAATCAATTTGGTTTATCCTATTTTCACATGAAACACAAAGCTTGACAATAAAATGAGCACATTTTTTGAAGTCAAATATTTTATAAATGACCCGCAGATTGTGCTCATAAAACACAAACATTTATAACGAATCGTTGCAATTAAGATGAGTTCGTTAATTTTAAATTAATTCGAGATTTTCATTTTTTCTTATCAATTTGGTTTTTCCTATTTTCACATGAAACATAAATCCTGACAATAAAATGAGTATATTTTTTGAAGTCAATTATTTTATAAATGACCCTCAGATTCTGCTCATAAAACAGAGTCATTTAAAACGAATCGTTGCATTCAAAATGAGTTCGTGAATTTTAAATTAATTCGAGATTTTCATTTTTTCTTATCAATTTGGTTTATCCTATTTTCACATGAAACACAAAGCTTGACAATAAAATGAGCACATTTTTTGAAGTCAAATATTTTATAAATGAACCTTCAGATTCTGCTCATAAAACACAGTCATTTAAAACGAATCGTTGCATTCAAAATGAGTTCGTGAATTTTAAATTAATTCGAGATTTTCATTTTTTCTTATCAATTTTGTTATCCTATTTTCACATGATCTTGTTGCACTTTTTTGAAGTCTTTTTTAATGACGTCAGATTCCTGCTTAAAACACAGTCTTTATAACGAATCGTTGCATTCAAAATGAGTTCGTTAATTTTAAATTAATTCGAGATTTTCATTTTTTCTTATCAATTTGGTTTACCTATTTTCACATGTAACACAAATCTTACATTAAAATGAGCACATTTTTTGGAGTCAAATATTTTATAAATGACCCGCAGATTCTGCTCATAAAACACAGTCATTTATAACGAATCGTTGCATTTAAAATGAGTTCGTTAATTTTAAATTAATTCGAGATTTTCATTTTTTCTTATCAATTTTGTTTTTCCTATTTTCACATGAAACATAAAGCTTGACAATAAAATGAGCACATTTTTTGAAGTCAAATATTTTATAAATGAAGCGTCAGATTCTGCTCATGAAACACAGTCATTTAAAACGAATCGTTGCATTCAAAATGAGTTCGTGAATTTTAAATTAATTCGAGATTTTCATTTTTTCTTATCAATTTGGTTTATCCTATTTTCACATGAAACACAAAGCTTGACAATAAAATGAGCACATTTTTTGAAGTCAAATATTTTATAAATGAACCTTCAGATTTTGCTCATAAAACACAGTCATTTAAAACGAATCGTTGCATTCAAAATGAGTTCGTGAATTTTAAATTAATTCGAGATTTTCATTTTTTCTTATCAATTTGGTTTATCCTATTTTCACATGAAACACAAAGCCTGACAATAAAATGAGCACATTTTTTGAAGTCAAATATTTTATAAATGAACCTTCAGATTCTGCTCATAAAACACAGTCATTTAAAACGAATCGTTGCATTCAAAATGAGTTCGTGAATTTTAAATTAATTCGAGATTTTCATTTTTTCTTATCAATTTGGTTTATCCTATTTTCACATGAAACACAAAGCTTGACAATAAAATGAGCACATTTTTTGAAGTCAAATATTTTATAAATGAACCTTCAGATTCTGCTCATAAAACACAGTCATTTAAAACGAATCGTTGCATTCAAAATGAGTTCGTGAATTTTAAATTAATTCGAGATTTTCATTTTTTCTAATCAATTTGGTTTATCCTATTTTCACATGAAACACAAAGCTTGACAATAAAATGAGCACATTTTTTGAAGTCAAATATTTTATAAATGAACCGTCAGATTCTGCTCATGAAACACAGTCATTTAAAACGAATCGTTGCATTCAAAATGAGTTCGTGAATTTTAAATTAATTCGAGATTTTCATTTTTTCTTATCAATTTGGTTTATCCTATTTTCACATGAAACACAAAGCTTGACAATAAAATGAGCACATTTTTTGAAGTCAAATATTTTATAAATGAACCTTCAGATTCTGCTCATAAAACACAGTCATTTAAAACGAATCGTTGCATTCAAAATGAGTTCGTGAATTTTAAATTAATTCGAGATTTTCATTTTTTCTAATCAATTTGGTTTATCCTATTTTCACATGAAACACAAAGCTTGACAATAAAATGAGCACATTTTTTGAAGTCAAATATTTTATAAATGAACCGTCAGATTCTGCTCATAAAACACAGTCATTTAAAACGAATCGTTGCATTCAAAATGAGTTCGTGAATTTTAAATTAATTCGAGATTTTCATTTTTTCTTATCAATTTGGTTTATCCTATTTTCACATGAAACACAAAGCTTGACAATAAAATGAGCACATTTTTTGAAGTCAAATATTTTATAAATGAACCTTCAGATTCTGCTCATAAAACACAGTCATTTAAAACGAATCGTTGCATTCAAAATGAGTTCGTGAATTTTAAATTAATTCGAGATTTTCATTTTTTCTTATCAATTTGGTTTATCCTATTTTCACATGAAACACAAAGCTTGACAATAAAATGAGCACATTTTTTGAAGTCAAATATTTTATAAATGAACCTTCAGATTCTGCTCATAAAACACAGTCATTTAAAACGAATCGTTGCATTCAAAATGAGTTCGTGAATTTTAAATTAATTCGAGATTTTCATTTTTTCTAATCAATTTGGTTTATCCTATTTTCACATGAAACACAAAGCTTGACAATAAAATGAGCACATTTTTTGAAGTCAAATATTTTATAAATGAACCGTCAGATTCTGCTCATAAAACACAGTCATTTAAAACGAATCGTTGCATTCAAAATGAGTTCGTGAATTTTAAATTAATTCGAGATTTTCATTTTTTCTTATCAATTTGGTTTATCCTATTTTCACATGAAACACAAAGCCTGACAATAAAATGAGCACATTTTTTGAAGTCAAATATTTTATAAATGAACCTTCAGATTCTGCTCATAAAACACAGTCATTTAAAACGAATCGTTGCATTCAAAATGAGTTCGTGAATTTTAAATTAATTCGAGATTTTCATTTTTTCTTATCAATTTGGTTTATCCTATTTTCACATGAAACACAAAGCCTGACAATAAAATGAGCACATTTTTTGAAGTCAAATATTTTATAAATGAACCTTCAGATTCTGCTCATAAAACACAGTCATTTAAAACGAATCGTTGCATTCAAAATGAGTTCGTGAATTTTAAATTAATTCGAGATTTTCATTTTTTCTTATCAATTTGGTTTATCCTATTTTCACATGAAACACAAAGCCTGACAATAAAATGAGCACATTTTTTGAAGTCAAATATTTTATAAATGAACCTTCAGATTCTGCTCATAAAACACAGTCATTTAAAACGAATCGTTGCATTCAAAATGAGTTCGTGAATTTTAAATTAATTCGAGATTTTCATTTTTTCTTATCAATTTGGTTTATCCTATTTTCACATGAAACACAAAGCCTGACAATAAAATGAGCACATTTTTTGAAGTCAAATATTTTATAAATGAACCTTCAGATTCTGCTCATAAAACACAGTCATTTAAAACGAATCGTTGCATTCAAAATGAGTTCGTGAATTTTAAATTAATTCGAGATTTTCATTTTTTCTAATCAATTTGGTTTATCCTATTTTCACATGAAACACAAAGCTTGACAATAAAATGAGCACATTTTTTGAAGTCAAATATTTTATAAATGAACCGTCAGATTCTGCTCATAAAACACAGTCATTTAAAACGAATCGTTGCATTCAAAATGAGTTCGTGAATTTTAAATTAATTCGAGATTTTCATTTTTTCTAATCAATTTGGTTTATCCTATTTTCACATGAAACACAAAGCTTGACAATAAAATGAGCACATTTTTTGAAGTCAAATATTTTATAAATGAACCGTCGGATTCTGCTCATAAAACACAGTCATTTAAAACGAATCGTTGCATTCAAAATGAGTTCGTGAATTTTAAATTTATTCGAGATTTTCATTTTTTCTTATCAATTTGGTTTATCCTATTTTCACATGAAACACAAAGCTTGACAATAAAATGAGCACATTTTTTGAAGTCAAATATTTTATAAATGAAGCGTCAGATTCTGCTCATAAAACACAGTCATTTAAAACGAATCGTTGCATTCAAAATGAGTTCGTGAATTTTAAATTAATTCGAGATTTTCATTTTTTCTAATCAATTTGGTTTATCCTATTTTCACATGAAACACAAAGCTTGACAATAAAATGAGCACATTTTTTGAAGTCAAATATTTTATAAATGAACCGTCAGATTCTGCTCATAAAACACAGTCATTTAAAACGAATCGTTGCATTCAAAATGAGTTCGTGAATTTTAAATTAATTCGAGATTTTCATTTTTTCTAATCAATTTGGTTTATCCTATTTTCACATGAAACACAAAGCTTGACAATAAAATGAGCACATTTTTTGAAGTCAAATATTTTTTAAATGACCCGCAGATTCTGCTCATAAAACACAGTCATTTATAACGAATCGTTGCATTTAAAATTAGTTCGTTAATTTAAATTTATTCGAGATTTTCATTTTTTCTTATCAATTTGGTTTATCCTATTTTCACATGAAACACAAAGCTTGACAATAAAATGAGCACATTTTTTGAAGTCAAATATTTTATAAATGAAGCTTCAGATTCTGCTCATAAAACACAGTCATTTAAAACGAATCGTTGCATTCAAAATGAGTTCGTGAATTTTAAATTAATTCGAGATTTTCATTTTTTCTTATCAATTTGGTTTATCCTATTTTCACATGAAACACAAAGCCTGACAATAAAATGAGCACATTTTTTGAAGTCAAATATTTTATAAATGAACCTTCAGATTCTGCTCATAAAACACAGTCATTTAAAACGAATCGTTGCATTCAAAATGAGTTCGTGAATTTTAAATTAATTCGAGATTTTCATTTTTTCTTATCAATTTGGTTTATCCTATTTTCACATGAAACACAAAGCTTGACAATAAAATGAGCACATTTTTTGAAGTCAAATATTTTATAAATGAACCTTCAGATTCTGCTGCTAAAACACAGTCATTTAAAACGAATCGTTGCATTCAAAATGAGTTCGTGAATTTTAAATTAATTCGAGATTTTCATTTTTTCTTATCAATTTGGTTTATCCTATTTTCACATGAAACACAAAGCTTGACAATAAAATGAGCACATTTTTTGAAGTCAAATATTTTATAAATGAACCTTCAGATTCTGCTCATAAAACACAGTCATTTAAAACGAATCGTTGCATTCAAAATGAGTTCGTGAATTTTAAATTAATTCGAGATTTTCATTTTTTCTTATCAATTTGGTTTATCCTATTTTCACATGAAACACAAAGCCTGACAATAAAATGAGCACATTTTTTGAAGTCAAATATTTTATAAATGAACCTTCAGATTCTGCTCATAAAACACAGTCATTTAAAACGAATCGTTGCATTCAAAATGAGTTCGTGAATTTTAAATTAATTCGAGATTTTCCTTTTTTCTTATCAATTTGGTTTATCCTATTTTCACATGAAACACAAAGCCTGACAATAAAATGAGCACATTTTTTGAAGTCAAATATTTTATAAATGAACCTTCAGATTCTGCTCATAAAACACAGTCATTTAAAACGAATCGTTGCATTCAAAATGAGTTCGTGAATTTTAAATTAATTCGAGATTTTTCATTTTTTCTTATCAATTTGGTTTATCCTATTTTCACATGAAACACAAAGCCTGACAATAAAATGAGCACATTTTTTGAAGTCAAATATTTTATAAATGAACCTTCAGATTCTGCTCATAAAACACAGTCATTTAAAACGAATCGTTGCATTCAAAATGAGTTCGTGAATTTTAAATTAATTCGAGATTTTTCATTTTTTCTTATCAATTTGGTTTATCCTATTTTCACATGAAACACAAAGCCTGACAATAAAATGAGCACATTTTTTGAAGTCAAATATTTTATAAATGAACCTTCAGATTCTGCTCATAAAACACAGTCATTTAAAACGAATCGTTGCATTCAAAATGAGTTCGTGAATTTTAAATTAATTCGAGATTTTCATTTTTTCTAATCAATTTGGTTTATCCTATTTTCACATGAAACACAAAGCTTGACAATAAAATGAGCACATTTTTTGAAGTCAAATATTTTATAAATGAACCGTCAGATTCTGCTCCATAAAACACAGTCATTTAAAACGAATCGTTGCATTCAAAATGAGTTCGTGAATTTTAAATTAATTCGAGATTTTCATTTTTTCTAATCAATTTGGTTTATCCTATTTTCACATGAAACACAAAGCTTGACAATAAAATGAGCACATTTTTTGAAGTCAAATATTTTATAAATGAACCGTCAGATTCTGCTCATAAAACACAGTCATTTAAAACGAATCGTTGCATTCAAAATGAGTTCGTGAATTTTAAATTAATTCGAGATTTTCATTTTTTCTTATCAATTTGGTTTATCCTATTTTCACATGAAACACAAAGCTTGACAATAAAATGAGCACATTTTTTGAAGTCAAATATTTTATAAATGAACCATCAGATTCTGCTCATAAAACACAGTCATTTAAAACGAATCGTTGCATTCAAAATGAGTTCGTGAATTTTAAATTAATTCGAGATTTTCATTTTTTCTTATCAATTTGGTTTATCCTATTTTCACATGAAACACAAAGCCTGACAATAAAATGAGCACATTTTTTGAAGTCAAATATTTTATAAATGAACCTTCAGATTCTGCTCATAAAACACAGTCATTTAAAACGAATCGTTGCATTCAAAATGAGTTCGTGAATTTTAAATTAATTCGAGATTTTCATTTTTTCTTATCAATTTGGTTTATCCTATTTTCACATGAAACACAAAGCCTGACAATAAAATGAGCACATTTTTTGAAGTCAAATATTTTATAAATGAACCTTCAGATTCTGCTCATAAAACACAGTCATTTAAAACGAATCGTTGCATTCAAAATGAGTTCGTGAATTTTAAATTAATTCGAGATTTTCATTTTTTCTTATCAATTTGGTTTATCCTATTTTCACATGAAACACAAAGCCTGACAATAAAATGAGCACATTTTTTGAAGTCAAATATTTTATAAATGAACCTTCAGATTCTGCTCATAAAACACAGTCATTTAAAACGAATCGTTGCATTCAAAATGAGTTCGTGAATTTTAAAATTAATTCGAGATTTTCATTTTTTCTTATCAATTTGGTTTATCCTATTTTCACATGAAACACAAAGCCTGACAATAAAATGAGCACATTTTTTGAAGTCAAATATTTTATAAATGAACCTTCAGATTCTGCTCATAAAACACAGTCATTTAAAACGAATCGTTGCATTCAAAATGAGTTCGTGAATTTTAAATTAATTCGAGATTTTCATTTTTTCTTATCAATTTGGTTTATCCTATTTTCACATGAAACACAAAGCCTGACAATAAAATGAGCACATTTTTTGAAGTCAAATATTTTATAAATGAACCTTCAGATTCTGCTCATAAAACACAGTCATTTAAAACGAATCGTTGCATTCAAAATGAGTTCGTGAATTTTAAATTAATTCGAGATTTTCATTTTTTCTTATCAATTTGGTTTATCCTATTTTCACATGAAACACAAAGCCTGACAATAAAATGAGCACATTTTTTGAAGTCAAATATTTTATAAATGAACCTTCAGATTCTGCTCATAAAACACAGTCATTTAAAACGAATCGTTGCATTCAAAATGAGTTCGTGAATTTTAAATTAATTCGAGATTTTCATTTTTTCTTATCAATTTGGTTTATCCTATTTTCACATGAAACACAAAGCCTGACAATAAAATGAGCACATTTTTTGAAGTCAAATATTTTATAAATGAACCTTCAGATTCTGCTCATAAAACACAGTCATTTAAAACGAATCGTTGCATTCAAAATGAGTTCGTGAATTTTAAATTAATTCGAGATTTTCATTTTTTCTTATCAATTTGGTTTATCCTATTTTCACATGAAACACAAAGCCTGACAATAAAATGAGCACATTTTTTGAAGTCAAATATTTTATAAATGAACCTTCAGATTCTGCTCATAAAACACAGTCATTTAAAACGAATCGTTGCATTCAAAATGAGTTCGTGAATTTTAAATTAATTCGAGATTTTCATTTTTTCTTATCAATTTGGTTTATCCTATTTTCACATGAAACACAAAGCCTGACAATAAAATGAGCACATTTTTTGAAGTCAAATATTTTATAAATGAACCTTCAGATTCTGCTCATAAAACACAGTCATTTAAAACGAATCGTTGCATTCAAAATGAGTTCGTGAATTTTAAATTAATTCGAGATTTTCATTTTTTCTTATCAATTTGGTTTATCCTATTTTCACATGAAACACAAAGCCTGACAATAAAATGAGCACATTTTTTGAAGTCAAATATTTTATAAATGAACCTTCAGATTCTGCTCATAAAACACAGTCATTTAAAACGAATCGTTGCATTCAAAATGAGTTCGTGAATTTTAAATTAATTCGAGATTTTCATTTTTTCTAATCAATTTGGTTTATCCTATTTTCACATGAAACACAAAGCTTGACAATAAAATGAGCACATTTTTTGAAGTCAAATATTTTATAAATGAACCGTCAGATTCTGCTCATAAAACACAGTCATTTAAAACGAATCGTTGCATTCAAAATGAGTTCGTGAATTTTAAATTAATTCGAGATTTTCATTTTTTCTAATCAATTTGGTTTATCCTATTTTCACATGAAACACAAAGCTTGACAATAAAATGAGCACATTTTTTGAAGTCAAATATTTTATAAATGAACCGTCAGATTCTGCTCATAAAACACAGTCATTTAAAACGAATCGTTGCATTCAAAATGAGTTCGTGAATTTTAAATTAATTCGAGATTTTCATTTTTTCTTATCAATTTGGTTTATCCTATTTTCACATGAAACACAAAGCCTGACAATAAAATGAGCACATTTTTTGAAGTCAAATATTTTATAAATGAACCTTCAGATTCTGCTCATAAAACACAGTCATTTAAAACGAATCGTTGCATTCAAAATGAGTTCGTGAATTTTAAATTAATTCGAGATTTTCATTTTTTCTTATCAATTTGGTTTATCCTATTTTCACATGAAACACAAAGCCTGACAATAAAATGAGCACATTTTTTGAAGTCAAATATTTTATAAATGAACCTTCAGATTCTGCTCATAAAACACAGTCATTTAAAACGAATCGTTGCATTCAAAATGAGTTCGTGAATTTTAAATTAATTCGAGATTTTTCATTTTTTCTTATCAATTTGGTTTATCCTATTTTCACATGAAACACAAAGCCTGACAATAAAATGAGCACATTTTTTGAAGTCAAATATTTTATAAATGAACCTTCAGATTCTGCTCATAAAACACAGTCATTTAAAACGAATCGTTGCATTCAAAATGAGTTCGTGAATTTTAAATTAATTCGAGATTTTCATTTTTTCTAATCAATTTGGTTTATCCTATTTTCACATGAAACACAAAGCTTGACAATAAAATGAGCACATTTTTTGAAGTCAAATATTTTATAAATGAACCTTCAGATTCTGCTCATAAAACACAGTCATTTAAAACGAATCGTTGCATTCAAAATGAGTTCGTGAATTTTAAATTAATTCGAGATTTTCATTTTTTCTTATCAATTTGGTTTATCCTATTTTCACATGAAACACAAAGCCTGACAATAAAATGAGCACATTTTTTGAAGTCAAATATTTTATAAATGAACCGTCAGATTCTGCTCATAAAACACAGTCATTTAAAACGAATCGTTGCATTCAAAATGAGTTCGTGAATTTTAAATTAATTCGAGATTTTCATTTTTTCTTATCAATTTGGTTTATCCTATTTTCACATGAAACACAAAGCCTGACAATAAAATGAGCACATTTTTTGAAGTCAAATATTTTATAAATGAACCTTCAGATTCTGCTCATAAAACACAGTCATTTAAAACGAATCGTTGCATTCAAAATGAGTTCGTGAATTTTAAATTAATTCGAGGATTTTCATTTTTTCTTATCAATTTGGTTTATCCTATTTTCACATGAAACACAAAGCCTGACAATAAAATGAGCACATTTTTTGAAGTCAAATATTTTATAAATGAACCTTCAGATTCTGCTCATAAAACACAGTCATTTAAAACGAATCGTTGCATTCAAAATGAGTTCGTGAATTTTAAATTAATTCGAGATTTTCATTTTTTCTTATCAATTTGGTTTATCCTATTTTCACATGAAACACAAAGCCTGACAATAAAATGAGCACATTTTTTGAAGTCAAATATTTTATAAATGAACCTTCAGATTCTGCTCATAAAACACAGTCATTTAAAACGAATCGTTGCATTCAAAATGAGTTCGTGAATTTTAAATTAATTCGAGATTTTCATTTTTTCTTATCAATTTGGTTTATCCTATTTTCACATGAAACACAAAGCCTGACAATAAAATGAGCACATTTTTTGAAGTCAAATATTTTATAAATGAACCTTCAGATTCTGCTCATAAAACACAGTCATTTAAAACGAATCGTTGCATTCAAAATGAGTTCGTGAATTTTAAATTAATTCGAGATTTTCATTTTTTCTTATCAATTTGGTTTATCCTATTTTCACATGAAACACAAAGCCTGACAATAAAATGAGCACATTTTTTGAAGTCAAATATTTTATAAATGAACCTTCAGATTCTGCTCATAAAACACAGTCATTTAAAACGAATCGTTGCATTCAAAATGAGTTCGTGAATTTTAAATTAATTCGAGATTTTCATTTTTTCTTATCAATTTGGTTTATCCTATTTTCACATGAAACACAAAGCCTGACAATAAAATGAGCACATTTTTTGAAGTCAAATATTTTATAAATGAACCTTCAGATTCTGCTCATAAAACACAGTCATTTAAAACGAATCGTTGCATTCAAAATGAGTTCGTGAATTTTAAATTAATTCGAGATTTTCATTTTTTCTTATCAATTTGGTTTATCCTATTTTCACATGAAACACAAAGCCTGACAATAAAATGAGCACATTTTTTGAAGTCAAATATTTTATAAATGAACCTTCAGATTCTGCTCATAAAACACAGTCATTTAAAACGAATCGTTGCATTCAAAATGAGTTCGTGAATTTTAAATTAATTCGAGATTTTCATTTTTTCTTATCAATTTGGTTTATCCTATTTTCACATGAAACACAAAGCCTGACAATAAAATGAGCACATTTTTTGAAGTCAAATATTTTATAAATGAACCTTCAGATTCTGCTCATAAAACACAGTCATTTAAAACGAATCGTTGCATTCAAAATGAGTTCGTGAATTTTAAATTAATTCGAGATTTTCATTTTTTCTTATCAATTTGGTTTATCCTATTTTCACATGAAACACAAAGCCTGACAATAAAATGAGCACATTTTTTGAAGTCAAATATTTTATAAATGAACCTTCAGATTCTGCTCATAAAACACAGTCATTTAAAACGAATCGTTGCATTCAAAATGAGTTCGTGAATTTTAAATTAATTCGAGATTTTCATTTTTTCTTATCAATTTGGTTTATCCTATTTTCACATGAAACACAAAGCCTGACAATAAAATGAGCACATTTTTTGAAGTCAAATATTTTATAAATGAACCTTCAGATTCTGCTCATAAAACACAGTCATTTAAAACGAATCGTTGCATTCAAAATGAGTTCGTGAATTTTAAATTAATTCGAGATTTTCATTTTTTCTTATCAATTTGGTTTATCCTATTTTCACATGAAACACAAAGCCTGACAATAAAATGAGCACATTTTTTGAAGTCAAATATTTTATAAATGAACCTTCAGATTCTGCTCATAAAACACAGTCATTTAAAACGAATCGTTGCATTCAAAATGAGTTCGTGAATTTTAAATTTAATTCGAGATTTTCATTTTTTCTTATCAATTTGGTTTATCCTATTTTCACATGAAACACAAAGCCTGACAATAAAATGAGCACATTTTTTGAAGTCAAATATTTTATAAATGAACCTTCAGATTCTGCTCATAAAACACAGTCATTTAAAACGAATCGTTGCATTCAAAATGAGTTCGTGAATTTTAAATTAATTCGAGATTTTCATTTTTTCTTATCAATTTGGTTTATCCTATTTTCACATGAAACACAAAGCCTGACAATAAAATGAGCACATTTTTTGAAGTCAAATATTTTATAAATGAACCTTCAGATTCTGCTCATAAAACACAGTCATTTAAAACGAATCGTTGCATTCAAAATGAGTTCGTGAATTTTAAATTAATTCGAGATTTTCATTTTTTCTAATCAATTTGGTTTATCCTATTTTCACATGAAACACAAAGCTTGACAATAAAATGAGCACATTTTTTGAAGTCAAATATTTTATAAATGAACCGTCAGATTCTGCTCATAAAACACAGTCATTTAAAACGAATCGTTGCATTCAAAATGAGTTCGTGAATTTTAAATTAATTCGAGATTTTCATTTTTTCTAATCAATTTGGTTTATCCTATTTTCACATGAAACACAAAGCTTGACAATAAAATGAGCACATTTTTTGAAGTCAAATATTTTATAAATGAACCGTCAGATTCTGCTCATAAAACACAGTCATTTAAAACGAATCGTTGCATTCAAAATGAGTTCGTGAATTTTAAATTAATTCGAGATTTTCATTTTTTCTTATCAATTTGGTTTATCCTATTTTCACATGAAACACAAAGCCTGACAATAAAATGAGCACATTTTTTGAAGTCAAATATTTTATAAATGAACCTTCAGATTCTGCTCATAAAACACAGTCATTTAAAACGAATCGTTGCATTCAAAATGAGTTCGTGAATTTTAAATTTAATTCGAGATTTTCATTTTTTCTTATCAATTTGGTTTATCCTATTTTCACATGAAACACAAAGCTTGACAATAAAATGAGCACATTTTTTGAAGTCAAATATTTTATAAATGAACCTTCAGATTCTGCTCATAAAACACAGTCATTTAAAACGAATCGTTGCATTCAAAATGAGTTCGTGAATTTTAAAATTAATTCGAGATTTTCATTTTTTCTTATCAATTTGGTTTATCCTATTTTCACATGAAACACAAAGCCTGACAATAAAATGAGCACATTTTTTGAAGTCAAATATTTTATAAATGAACCTTCAGATTCTGCTCATAAAACACAGTCATTTAAAACGAATCGTTGCATTCAAAATGAGTTCGTGAATTTTAAATTAATTCGAGATTTTCATTTTTTCTTATCAATTTGGTTTATCCTATTTTCACATGAAACACAAAGCCTGACAATAAAATGAGCACATTTTTTGAAGTCAAATATTTTATAAATGAACCTTCAGATTCTGCTCATAAAACACAGTCATTTAAAACGAATCGTTGCATTCAAAATGAGTTCGTGAATTTTAAATTAATTCGAGATTTTCATTTTTTCTTATCAATTTGGTTTATCCTATTTTCACATGAAACACAAAGCTTGACAATAAAATGAGCACATTTTTTGAAGTCAAATATTTTATAAATGAACCGTCAGATTCTGCTCATAAAACACAGTCATTTAAAACGAATCGTTGCATTCAAAATGAGTTCGTGAATTTTAATTTAATTCTTCATTATTATTTTTTACCTTTTTTTCTTTTGTAGTTATTTATTTTTCATCTTTAATTAGTTATACTTTTGGTTTAATTTTAATTTATTATAATTTTTTTTTATTTATTAAATTTATGGTTTTTATTATTTTTTATTATGAATATAAAAACAAAATTTTTCTAATTTTTATTTTTATTTTTTTTAATTATTTTACGAGAATTATTATTTTTATTCTATAGTACCTATCCATAATTTTTTTATCTTTTTATTATATTATATACCGATTTTTCTTTAATGATGCTCAGTTGAAATTTTATTTTCCTATAGGTATATATGGCAAGATTTTTCCACTTAAACCTTTAATTAGTTTTTTAATCTTTAATGTGAAGGATATGGATGGGCTCTTATTGAGGTTAGTTTTAAAACATAGATTTTTTGTGAATTTATATTATATTTAATGAGTATTAGGTTATTTAATTCAATTCAATTTTATTTTCTTGTCTTTGTTATACCTCTTTAATATTTCTCTCCTAAGAGTAATAAGTTGTTGACTAATATTTTCTTTGGATAGGAGGGAGCCTTGATTTTATCATATCTTCTATCTATTTATTTCCTTGAATACATTCTTCTCCTGATATGCTACTAAATATATTTCTAGGAATTCTAGCACTGTTATATATCTTAAGAAAGTGCAAGCTATGATTCATAGAGATTGAAAACAGCAGACAGTTCATTAAGTTAGCAATCGACTTTAAAAATATATTTAAAACCATAAGATATTAACATAGATGCAGGAGATAGCAATAAAAGAAGAAACTTATGGCCTGTAAAGCATTAAGAATGAAATAATGAGAAGCCTAATCCTTTTAAAAGCCCATTTAATATGCGAACTTTTTCTTCATTATACTATAAGACTTATTTATAAACATTCATTCTCCTTTTATTGCTCATATCGTAGTCTTAATATTTCACTCTCTTGCATCTACTCTAGACTAAGTCTACTTTATCAATTTGTAAATCATTCATTAGATGAGACAAGAGTATCTTCTTTTGGTAAGTCTTTTTTATTACTCCAGTAAAATTCAATTCCATTGAATTATGGACTATAAGGAACGTTGTATACAGGAGTTATATTAATCTAGTATATTCAAAATGGGGAAATTGTAAAAATAAAATTCAAATTCAAATTATACTAATATTAACAGCCTAAAATTTGCAAGGGGTTTAAATAGAATTTGATATAGTAAGTATCCAAAAATGTCTGTATGAAATGGCCGTTACTATGCACCAACTTCAACAAAAAGTTGGAAAGTTCGAATCCTGCTTTGGAAATTCTTTTATTTTTAGTTCCAATATTATTTTTCATTTATTTTAAAACAAAAATAAAAGAATTTCCAAAGCAGGATTCGAACTTTCCAACTTTTTGTTGAAGTTGGTGCATAGTAACGGCCATTTCATACAGACATTTTTGGATACTTACTATATCAAATTCTATTTAAACCCCTTGCAAATTTTAGGCTGTTAATATTAGTATAATTTGAATTTGAATTTTATTTTTACAATTTCCCCATTTTGAATATACTAGATTAATATTTAACTCTTCATAAGCTTTCTAAGACTTCATAGTCTTATGAATTTTTAAATTATCAACAAACAAAATGATCTCTTGATCGTTGTATTTATCTCTTAGCTGATGCAAGAACTCTATAAAGCCTGAATCTTCGGCAATACATACTATAAATTGCATGAGTAACTATCTCCATTTATAGTCATAAACCTCCATGCTATCTTGCTTCTTGTATCATGAATTATTAATTAAGGTTTTGAGGTAAACACATCTTCATTTTCATGTATGAACTTGATGTTATTATCTATAGTTCTCTGCATTTAATCATATATTTAGTTTAAATTATTACTAAAAAAATGGTACTGAAAAATTAATCACTCTCTATACTCTGTTGACTCTCTTTAAAGAAATACCATTTCTTCTATTACTATTAGCTCTAGTCTTTGGTGAAGTACCCATGTCAGAAAACTTGCGGTAAAACATTGCAGATCGCAAGTCTAGAGGAAAGTATGCACATTACTTCAAAGTCTAAGAGTCACAGAGGTAATTAAAATGGGTCTGAGAGAACTTTTATTTTCTTGTTGGATGTTTTAAAGTACCAGAACTAAAATGTTAAACAGCTAACAAGCAGCCATACCTAACAGTTGAGGCACTCTTGTGTAAGAGCTTTTCCATATCTGCATAATTCATTACTGGTTTGACTAAGTCTATATTAATACTTGTACCATACCTAAGCTTAAGCAGTAATTATAAATATTACTCATCACAGATAGACCCTATATTTCGCTAATTTTTATTTTTCATTTTGAAAATTGGCCTAATCTCTCTACTAGCCCCATAAGACCCAAACTATACCCTACAAATCAAAGCACTTATAAACCTCATTAAGGGGTTATGGGGTTTTAACTGTCGTGTTAATTTTTATTTTTTTTATCTTCAATACTAAATCCATTTATTAATATCAAAATAATTAGCAAGTAATTATGGTAATATCTTATGGGCATAAATCATTATTCAGATTTAAATTAATTATAGTCCACATTTTTAATTTTTTTCAAATATGTTTTTATGTTTATATTGCAGTTTTTTTTTCATGAAATATGATTTAATTTGGGTAAATTTATTATATTTATTTGAAAAATAATTGCCAACTAAGAATTTTAGGAAAAAAGTTATATAAATTCATGATTTCATGTATTTTTATATCGATCATGAATTTTACAAAATAAAATATTGCTAGAATTAATTAAAATTAAATTAAAAGCATACAGATTTAAAATAAATGGGTTAAACAAAATGTATAATATAAACCTCTCTAGAATTTATCATTTTATCATAAACTTATTATAATTTAAGTGTTTAATTTTCACATAACTGAATCAAAAGTCTTTAATTTTTAACAATTTTTTTTCAATAATTATATCAGAATTTTGACCAAGCAAATCTAACATTTCAAATTTTTGCTTATTTATTGTGCTAAATTACTCTTTCTATGGATAAATTTAAAAATACTTAATTATAGAGATAGAGATTTTTATCTATTACATTATAATTGATTGATTGATAGTCATATTATTAGGAAAATAAAAGCTGGGAAACAATTGCTTATAATACCATAATGTTCACAATTTCTTCTAAGAGTTATTCACACTAAAGTATATAATTTCTCTTTAATTTTTTTATATAAACAATTACTAATATACAAATCAATAAAGTATTTCATTTTAAAAATAGATCCCTAATCTTATTATATTTTATTAATATTAAATGTAAATTATAAAATTATTTAAGAATTTTTGGTCTTTTGATTTTGCTACACACTAAACTTTAATAATTTATGTAATTAACTTTAACATAACATTTAAATTTTTTATCAAAGATGCTAATAGAATAGTTGATGAATAAGCTTTTGATAGTTTATCTACAATATTTTACTCCCTCAACAAGTAGTATCGCTAATACATGATTCTTTAAATAAAACCTTTATACTTATTTTTTATTATTTAGATTGCTAATTACCAATCATTACTTACTTATTAATAACAAAACTATAACTAAAATTTGGAAAAGACAAAAATAATACATTCAGATTAAAACATAGATTTCTTCATTGATAATTTTGGAATTTAATACTTTATAGAGGGAAGAAATTTAAATTTACTTTAGAATTAAATATTTTTTAATATATAAAACATTTAAATATAAAATTACTACAAGCAAATAGAATTTAAAATATACAATCAAAAATAATTAGAAGTTCTAAGAGATTACAAATTGTTAAGAAATACCAAAAATGTTAAATTTGCAAATCTTGGAATTAATACAGATATAAATTAATTTGATCTAGACTTTATGAAACATGAATACTCAGATATCATTTTTTTAAAAATATTTCTTTATTTTACTTATTTTACAATTATTTTTTAATAATTCTTTTTTCAATCATCAAGATCATTAATCCAGATTTACTATCTTTTGAAATTACATCAAATGGTTTTGAAGAATTTTTTTTCAATTTACCTTAATAATTAAAATTATATATATTTTAATGAAATATACTACCTTAGCTAATGCTTGATGGAAAAGACTTTGAAATATAAAATATATTTATAATTAATTGATCTTTTCAATTATTATTAATAAAGATTATTATTATAATAATTTATTGTCTATTAATAAATAATGAAAATTTAAAAATACTCTCATTTTTTATTTTTTACTATTATAATTGTTTTTTATCATAAATTAAAACATAAATATATTTATTTATATAGTAATTTTTCATAGAATATAGTTAATTAAAAATCTTATTTGAAATAAAGTTCTAGTCACTATATTAACGATAAGATTAGTATCGATAAAACAGATTAGGTATAAACGCTAATCATGTAACTTATCATTTAAACTATTTTCTTTATATAAATTATGTATTTCTTGTATTGATCTATATTAAATTAAATTATTTTAATATATAATAATTAAATAATCAAATGACTATAAATTATGAATAATTTATAGTCATTTGAGTGATAATGAATCCATTTATTTTCTTTTATTTTTCAAGTCAATTACTCAATTGAAAATAGTATTCAGTCATGCATGTTAGAATTTTCTTTTCAGTTTCCTCTCCCAGGTCAAGATCAAATAAAATTAATAAATATAATGAAAGTTTATTTTAAGCAATTTAATTTTAATATTATAAATAATAGAGAAAATTATAAAATATATGGTTTAAGTTTATCTAGTATTTGAGAATGTTCCTTAATATATTTAGTATAAAGAATTGATGTAACTACGTATTACTATTAATTGTTTATAATATACAATTGCATTAAATAGGTTTTAAATATACTGAGTGCTTATAATAATTAAATTAAAAAACAAGATTTGTTTGCTTATAATATCCAACATTTCGCTAGATCAGTGTTTAAATTATGTGATTATGAACATTATAATATTATGGTATCACATTATATTTATAAAATATAATGTGATGTAATGAACTCAGATGAATAGGATTAACATGCACTTCGCACATTCGTGAAAAATAACCTTATACAAAAATATGAAACAATATAAATTATTAATTGATATTAGTAAATTAGCCACTTTATTTTTTAATAATATTGATGAAATATCTATTAATATGCAGCCTTAAAGTAAATTAATAAATGATAAGGAAACTGTGCAAACTATCTTTTAGAGAAGAAACATTAATTTGTATTACAATTCTGGAACTTACTCTTAAAGATTTTCGAAGTTGTTAATGATGCCAGTTAAGAAAATTATAATTGATTATGGTAGTCAGCATAATAATATATATTATGTAAATAATTAAATAGGTTTAGGATAATATATAGAAATTTTAATAAATTTATTTAATCAATATTCTTTACTATTCTTGTGATAAAGATTTTAAGAATTTATAAGAATATGCGGCAATTTTTATATTTAATTTTATTGATTTTTAGTCACAATAAGAAAAGTAAAATTCAATATATTAAATGCTGATTTTTTTCTTAAAATTATTTCTTATATTAAATTACAAAAGCAATTATTATTGTGAGGTTGAATTAATTTTTATATACGATTCTCTTCAGATTGTCAAATTAAAAATAATCATAGTCATATTTTATTTCTTCTATTTAATTTGTACTATATTATTAATTTTTCATAAATTGAATAACTTTAACAAAAATAGCAAGTTCAAGACATGTTAGAAATAAAAATAGATTTGCCTAATGAAAATTCCAAATTAGAAGAATTAGTATTTAAGCAACTCATAATCAAAAAATTATGCTTTATAGTAAATATATTCATTAGTTTAAGAGCTCTTTTTTTAGTTTTTAAAATTATTCATACAAGATTCTATATAAATAGTAGTGAATCGCTTAAGGCAAGGGAAATTAAAAAAAAGATCAAAATTAATTAGAGATCTTTACTTTTTTAAAAAATCACTTTTATTAATTGCATATACATTTATATTAAATAGGGGAGCCATTAATTATGGCATTAGGTTTTTTAATGGAATTTACCTACCCTATTCTTTTCTCTTAGATGAAGTAGAGACAGAATATTGATATTCCTGAGTATTTAGCCTCAGAAGTACTCCTGAAAGTGCAGTAAGATTAGTTGCGACTGAATGAGTTTCAACCTCCAATATGTGCTTTCAAAATCATAAAACCATCATTTGCTCTATCTCCAAAAATTTTTGTCACTCTTTCAAGTGCTTTTTAGCGATCACTGAATATATATATGAAATTAACAAAAATGATTTAAGATAAATATTAACTATAAATAATTGACATATATAACATAATATGCCTACATATCTTATAATCATATATATTTAAAGCCATTTTTCTCTATTAATATAAGTATTATATAAATAATACTTATAAATATTTATTAATATAAATCAACCATTCATAGAATCTAAAACAAAGTATATATAAAACAATAGATTTGGCTTTGATCAATTTAATCAGACTTGAAATTCAAGTAAATTAGACAATGCCAATATTTGAGACTAAAAATGACTTTAAATTCAAGAGACTTTAATAAATTAAATTCTATTGTAATAAATAACTATTATACATGAATAAAATTAGCTATGTTAGTAAATACTAAAATTTTAATTTTATTTCAGAATAAATATATAAGTCCAGTTTTTACTTATCGTAAATTCAATGTAAATACTGCTATCTTACTTTTAATTAAAATATTTAATTCAAGAAATAATTACAATAAAAATAAGTACTCTTGCACTCATAGATTAGAGAATATTTCACTCCAATAGCTTAAATAAAAACAAACTTGAATAGAAAAACACAAAAATAATGAATACGATGCAAATAAAGAAAAATAATTCATAAAATTAAGAAACATTTCACTCGCCTCCTAAGAAATTAGGGCTTTTGTAACCTGTAGGGGATGATGGAAGTACATAAAATAGCAACATGATGATGGCGAACTATTTTTATATAAATGAAATTTATAATACTTAAAAATGTTCAGATTTTAGAGTTATTGAAATATTTTTTTAAAAAGCAAACTCTAATCATCAATCACCGAATATGATTCTACTTTTTTGTTACATATGGTAAAATAACACCAATCTATATTCTTAATTGATCGTTTTTAGCGGCCAGGAATTTGGTAGAAGAGCATTTCCAATTCACTTGAAATCTTGTGAGAAAAAATTCTTGAAAGAATAAGATAAAAAACCGCTATAACAGAGGTAAATACTCCCCTAACCCCCTATCAAGTTTCATTATGTAAGTGAATTTAATATCCCATTTTATTTTTAAGTTAAAATGTTAAAATTTAACTTTGATGTATTTCGAGTCAATGAGGATTAACCTATCATGATTAAATTTATTTATAGATAATTAAGGAAGCTAATTTGGTTCTGTAAATGAAGATAGAAGAGGTAGAAGAGTATAATATGCAAGCTATGTAAAAATTGAATAACACCTCCTTGAAAAAATGTGAGAGTTGCATGAGGTAGTTTGCTGAAGATAAGTTTCTTACGCATTTTAAAGCCTGCATGAATGGAATTAACAAAAATTATATTTTGAAATAGCTTGCTTTTTTTAACTTTTACTCTTCGAAATTTTTATTGAAGTCTAAGCAATTTTAATACCTAAAAACCCAGAGGATATCAAAATTAAGTAGAACTTGACAATCACCAAATTGTATAAATTTATTGCCCAGGACCCTAAAAAACTTCTGAAATAAGAGACAGCAACAGTAGTTACATGGCAATATAGGAAGATGAATAAATTTTCAAAATGGCTTCAGATTAAAATTCTAATGAAGTTGACAAAGAAAGCTCAATAAATATAGGAAACTTTGCTGGTGGAGTGAATGATATATACAACATCAGTTAGATAGAGCCGAACGAAGACGAAATGGCTTATGTAGAAGCATATGGAAGTTTTGAAATTGAAGATTATATGGTAATTGATATGTAAATAGCTAACTTAAGAAATGACGCATCTGCTCTTGCTAGGAACCGATAGTCGTTGGAGTCTGCCCATAATATGAAAAATCAGTCTAGAAAGCAGTGGAACAAAGATAGTACATCATAGAATGGCTTTTAGCTATATGATTGCCAATAAGAACATATTTCTAGACATAATAGCTCAGATATACTTCCAAAGAGACAGAGTGTTCAAAAATCAAATCAAATCTCACCTGAGGGTAAGATATAAGTGAGAGGTGTACAACCTTAATTCGTTGCTTAAGTCTCTGATAGAAACACAGCACAACCCTCTTAAAGACCGAAAGCTAAAAAGGAAAGTGTTATGTATAAAAAACCAGTGTACAGAGAAAGCTATGCAGATGAGATTATTCAGATCGATCAAACAGGAAGAAATGCCGATAAAGATAGAATCGAGTGCATTTATTGTTAAAGAAGATTTGCTCATGATAGAATCTAGAAACATGAAGAAATTTGTTAGAAGTAGAAATCTAAAAAAGATTCTTATATCGAAGAGAGCAAAGAGATTTTCACTTTTAAATCGAATAGTGAGGTTTAATCCATTCTTAACAGTCAAGACAAGAAGTCTAGAATTAGCTAAATTAAAGAGAAGTATTAAAAATAATTGAGTGATAACGAAGAATAGCCTTTAGCTTTTAGGAAAATCAATCTTGTAGAATCATTAGATGAGATTAAGCCTCTAGGCAAATTTAAAAGACCAAAAAGAGATCACTCACATTATGAAAAAGGCATTGATGAAATCAATAGAGCAATTAGTTCTGCAAGATTTACTATAGATTCAATTACAAGTAAGGTATTTAAATTCAGGGAGAATTCTTCTTTAAGAAAGCAATCAACAACGGATGGAAATGAAATAACTGGAGATCTGTAAGCCAAGTCTAGAAACTCGTTTGTGATAGGTCAAGATAAAGTCGCTTTCATTAATAGTCAATAGCAATTAGGTGCTAGTGGAAATCCAATTTTAATTCTTAATGAAGATGAAAGTAATATCAAACAGGATAAATCAGGTGGAATTACTTAAAAAGCTAAATTTAACTAGACTATCAATGAAAAAATTGGAGTCTTATCTTGCAATTTAGTAGATTTGGAAAGTAATCATAGTTAAATACAGGAAGAGGAGAGGCTAGATTAAAGACATACAAGAGTTAAGAGTTTGATAACTTCAAGAGATGAATATGGCTAAAAGGAATAGCAATTTATGTAAATTAATAAATAACTTAATTTAGACCTTTGCACTCACTTAACATGAGCAAAGATCTTGACAATGACTTGGAAACACTTATTCAAAAGCATCAAGAAATTTAAGCGAAAAATTCTTCAACTCCAACACCTCAATAAGTTCAAAAATAGGAAACGATCATAGCTCCACTTTCTAAATAGTTTATACCTACAGCTTCTTCCCTTGGCTAGAAAAATAAGCTTGTTAGGAATACAGTCAAACAGAAAACTGTAACTTTGATTATGGATGGACATCAACAATAGCGAATTTATTTTATTTTAATTCATAATTTTTAACAAAGCAAGAATAGCTCACAAATTTTCATGGCCAATTAAAATCATTAACTAAGCACTCCCAAAGCCACAATTTTAAAACTATCATCTGACTTTATAGGTCTAAGTTCAAGCACCACAGATAAAAGAGGCCTAAGACAAAATAAATCTAGTTCTAAAAACAGAAGCCACAGCAACTCATAAATCTATAAATCAAATCTCTACAAAGTTCCTAACTTAACCAATATATCAATCACAAATCAGAAGTCTAGTAACTAACAGGATAAACTAGGAGGACAGATCAATTTAGTAAACATTAATAATAGTGACAATTCAGAGAAATAGCTATAAGGAAATGATTGTAAGACCGCTTTAAAAACTCAACTGAAACTATAAATTAATACTAAAAGATGTTTACATTAAAATTTTGTTTATACTTGACAAGAACACAGACCAACCCATTATCAACAAAAATAAAGTGATCACTGTTAACATTCATGACACTTAAAACTTCGTAAAAAATAGTAGTAGCTCATAGTTAAGATCCCTGTCTTCACAAAGAAAGAGTGGCGTGGGTCAATTAAAGCATACCAATTCTTAAAAATAGTTGCAGTAAGACACTTCAAAAATCACAAACATGATATAATTAGTTTTTTATATTATTTATTTTACAATGAAGCCTAATGTTCTTGGGAATATTATAAGCTCACATGTTGTTTCATCTATTCAGCAACCTAAATCCTAAGCTTAAAGTTTCTTCAGCTCTCCTGATAAATCTATAAAATCCAAACCTTAAATATAACCAAAATAATCTTCTAAGCCAGAAGTGTTTATCATTAAGCAAACTAATAAGGCTTTGGAATAGCAATTAGTGTAATAGAAAAAACCCACTTCAACTTAACAATAATAGCAATAAATAGACAAGAAATAATTGATTAATTAGGATGCAGTAAATGCTAATACTGCTCACTTGTAGTAACAATAGTCTCAAAATAACTCAATAATGCTAAATTAAAAGTAAAAATCAGCAAATAAATAGCATGAGGTTAAATAAAAATCTATTGGTGATACCAATCAATTTGACTCATTAAAGAAGTTTGACACTAGCAAGCAAACAGAGAGTGTTTAAACAAACTCAAGGACCAAAACAGACTAAGCACTTATTAGCTCAATTGACTAAAAGATTTCTCAATTTTATAAAAATTCTGGTTAAGCCAATGCTGATCAACCTAAAAAACAATTACAGTAGGCTGCACCATCTTAGAACAAGACTTTCAAAGAGGACTTAAGCTCATAAATATAGTCGTAGCATGTAGCAATAACCAGCCTGAAAAATCCCAAAGATAAAGTTGCAAAATCTTCAATGACATAGAAAACTTCTGGAATGAGTCAATTTAAAAAGAATTACTAGCCATTAGTAATTGGGAATCATACTTAAAACCCTCACTCACAATAATAGCTGTAAACTTCTCTAAAAAAGCCTGATTCTAAAGATGCCACAAAATTAACTACTTAGAATACTTAACTTAAACCATAATCATATTAGAACTCACTTTAATCTCACCACAATCATATAATAGCAAATTCTCAACATGTAGCTCCTGTATAAACTCATAATATTCACTAAAATTCTAATCACAACACTGTTGCACCATTAATTAAGCAATCAGCAAAGGCATCAAATGATAATAGTTTGATATAGAGATCTCCTTAGTCTTTTAACAGCAATACCTTGATTAATGATAAATCACAAACAGATGATACCAGTATGCTGTCTATGAAGTCGCCTTAGACCAATAGCCTAAAAAGTAATAAGACCTAGTAGAAAGAATAAAAATAATTTTAAGTACATGAAAATTAATGGCCCTGCTTTTAAATAAAAGGAATAATTTTATTTATTTTTTAAGAAAAGAATAGTTGAATTTTTAACTTAAGTTTTGCACAGGCTGCGGCTGGAAATTCAGGGATGACCTTGATAAGTTTTGTGGCTCATGTGGTGGCAAGAGAGTGTGAATAATGAAACAAGTTATGTTATTGAGTGACATAAAATTTATCATTTTAACACCAATTGTTCACAAGTATTTAGGTCGAATTCGTTCAAAAATAGGAATTAATCTAATCTAAAATTTAAATATTCAAAAATTTATATAATTCTATGCTATTAAAGTACTTTATAATAATAAATAAAATGATTTTAGATTTATGAGTCTTTTAACCTAGGAAGGCCTCCTTCAAAGTTGGACATATAGGGTCCACCCTGTCAAATTTTGTAATCTTGCATTTTCGCGGAGTGAGTCACGAAATATTTTTTTTTGCGACTCACTCCGACCCATCATTTTATGTCCTTTATCATAATTTATGTTTTTTTCTTCATAATCAGGGTCATTTAAGAAATTTAAAATTCTTAAATTTTTTAAGCTCGCATAAAACTATACATTTATATGCTTTTTTTGTGATGTATCAAATTTATTATTAACTTGCTTTTTTAATTATATATCATGCTTTTTTAATATTAAGACAATTTATTTTATTAATTAAAATTTAATCTTTCTTAATTATAAATAATTTTAAGTTTGTTACTATTTTTATCATCAAATCGTTATCTATGATTTGTATTTTGCTTAATATTAAAAAAGCATGATATATAATTAAAAAAGCAAGCTAATAATAAATTTGATACATCACAAAAAAAGCATATAAATGTATTGTTTTATGCGAGCTTAAAAAATTTAAGAATTTTAAATTTCTTAAATGACCCTGATTATGAAGAAAAAAACATAAATTATGATAAAGGACATAAAATGATGGGTCGGAGTGAGTCGCAAAAAAAAATATTTCGTGACTCACTCCGCGAAAATGCAAGATTACAAAATTTGACAGGGTGGACCCTATATGTCCAACTTTGAAGGAGGCCTTCCTAGGTTAAAAGACTCATAAATCTAAAATCATTTTATTTATTATTATAAAGTACTTTAATAGCATAGAATTATATAAATTTTTGAATATTTAAATTTTAGATTAGATTAATTCCTATTTTTGAACGAATTCGACCTAATTGTATAACAATGTTAACAAGTTAATATAATTCAATTTTATTAAGTTTTATTAATAATTTTTCACTGTAATACACTAATAAGTATAAGCTTTTTTAAATTACTCTAATTACAAATTTTAATTACTTTCTTTCTAGAATTCTCTAAATAATAAATTAAAAATAAAATGCTCGTAAATATGAAAAAATTGCTGCCTAAGGTTTTCTTTGCAGGTGCTACAACTTATGGAGTATATAGCAACTAAGAAACATTAGCTTAATACTATCAGAAATATTCATTCACCATAAACCCATATTTCCTCAGACTAATCTCACCAGTACAATATTTCAATTGTGATAATTTATTAAATTTTACTTAAAGCAACCTTTATAATACTGCAATTTAGAATTTAAAGTTTAATTGTAAAATGTATATATTAGTAATACTAACCAATTTATGCAAGATGTGATGCACAGGATGAAAGCATGAACAGGCCATATTTAGGATGCAGTTTACGTTCTATGATTGACAAGGAAGGCATGGTGGTGCTGCTTGTCAACACAGAGTCACCAGGATGGCATGCTGGTCTCAAAGTTGGAGACATTATACTTGAAATTGATGGTGATTCAGTTAACAATCTTTAAAAATCATTATGTAAATAATTAAAAATTAAATTTAATATATTTTGCTTATCTATTTAAATAAAAACACAAATTCTAAAATATCTTATTAAATTATTTAATGTGAATATCAATGAGTACTATGCAGCATTAGCGAAGAACAGTGATAAAAAGAAAACATTCAAATTACTTAGAAATGGAGAAGAAAGATTATTCATTGTCAATTTAATATGAGCATAAATATAACTACTCTTATTTAACTTAATTCAAACTTAGTTTGCTAACTTTATTGTGAAATCTTCATTAAAAATCATAATATAACTATAGTTCTAAGATCAAAGAAATTTTATCCATTTTTATTCATGAATTTAAAATCAATGATCATTAATAATTTTATATAAAGGACTATAAATTCCTTCTCTCCCTTCAAATATTAATTTTCAATATAAATTGTCATAATAAATTTATATAATTATAATTGATAATATCATATTATTTTGTGATCAGAAATACATAAGAATAAAAGAGATTCTGAATAATAATTCAAATAACAGATTATTGCAAAGTAATTATAAATTTTAGTAAATTAGATTAAAATAAAATGGGTCAAACTTGCAGTTGCACTGACAAAGACGATGAGTAGGAAGTTAAAGTTGACATAAAGGTAAGTTATTATATGCAGGGATTTATGAGAAATAATTTAGAGTAATTTTAATGCATTATTATAATGTCGAAATTCATGTCAAATGGTCATTTAAAATCGAAAAGTTTAATTTCAATTTCATTGATTAAATTGCATTTTGAAAAAAAGAATTTTTGAATTTTTATATAAACTTAAACTTATAGAAAACTGGGAAGGAAAAGAGTAATACCTCCATGGCAAATAACAACGCAGGAGTGAAAATGCCAACACCTAAAAATGTAAGACATTTAATTCAGCGAGTTTTTATTTAAAAATTACTTGATGTTTGATGCTTTCATAATCTGAATAAATTAACGCCAATTATTTTTCTAGCAATCTTAACAGAACAATATCAATCAAAATAAAGCAAATTTAGGGAGGTTTTCCTGCTCTCGAGGAATTCCTGCACTGTTTTTTTCTTTATGTTAAATTTAATAAATTTTACATAAATAAACAAATTTAATATTTTTATTACCCTTTGAATATTAAGAGCATATTGTTATTCATTGAAGTAGCTCAAGAAAATATAGTTTAACATTATATTCAAAACCCCAAAACCCTTTCAGTAGTTTGATTGAGTTTTTGATTGATAAAAGTAGACTATTAGTGCATACTTTATTAGGGTTTTAATAGGGTTTATGTAGGGGTTTAATGTTTAAATATTAGTATTTTAAGTGAGTAAATGAGATGTTTGGGGTCAGTTTATGACAGTGAGTATATATATTTATTGTTTAAGTTGCGTTATGGATGTGATTAATATGGTGATCAACTCAGGCCTATTCTTAGTTATACATCAATAGCAAGGCTACTTCATAAATCTCCTGCAACTGTGAGGTTCACTGTCTATTAGCATTGAATTTATAGAGATAGCAGCTTAATTCTAAGCCTAAAAGACCTCGTAAATTTTAGCAGCATCATATTGACTATCTTATTAATGATAAGACTCTTAAATACTGGGCTCATTTCTCTCTAGCCTAGAGGGCTGTGATGTTTCATCGCCAACTTCCTGAGCTTCACATATCTGCATAATCGATAGCTAACATATATAAAAATAACGGAATATCTTACAAGACAGTCAATCGTATTAAGAGAGTGATTGACTTTAATGTTCCATTTTATAAGGATAATTTAAATTATATATTCGATTAAATGCAGAGGGCTATTACTAATAATATTAAATTAATACACGCTGATGAGGCAGTATTCACGTTTAATACCTTCATATCAGGGTCTTGGTATAAAAGATATAGCAACATTGAAGTATATGATTAAAAGGTTAATGTTTAAACTCATGCAATTCTTGGTGGAATAAGCGAAGATAATGGCCTCGAGACTTATGTTATCCACCCTCGCTCAATAAAGACCGAATAATACATAAAGTTCTTATAATAACTCAGAGATAAGTACGCCGACTAAGAGATTATTCTGTTTGTAGATAACTTATCTGTCCATAAAACTAAAGACACAAGGAAGGAATATGAAAGGCTAAACATAACACCTGTATTTAATCTTCCCTACAGTCCTCAGTTCAATGGTATTGAATTATATTGGGGGTTATTGAAAGGTCATTATAAGACTTTGCTACTCTATCACTTGATGCACGACTTAAAGATAGATACAGTAGATTTTATTAAGAGTGCTGCTAAGAGAGTCAGCGATGATAAAGCTAA
>ARYC01002826.1:0-25216 GCA_000711775.1 Oxytricha trifallax | reverse complement strand
AATTCAACTTATGTTTAAACTCCCATCTCAGCATTCTACTTCTTGTTTTAAACTTAAATTTTAAAGACCTCAGCTTCAAACTCTAGAGCAATTAGCTCTACCTCCTTTTCAATATAAATTACTTCTGGTTTCTTGGAGGAGCCAAAGTTGAGCAATGATTAACTTTTTCCAAGAGAAACTACCTTACAATTTAAGCTAGCCGCCATGTTTAAATTCAAATTTAAATTTCTTTTATTAATAATTAAAAACCTCACTGGCTATACTAACTTTGTATAGGAGCTGGCACTGCAACAACAATGGTTGATTTTTAGGTGTTAGACATCATTTATACTTAGTTTATAACTATAAATTTTCTAATTTTATGTTAATATTTTTAATTTTGGTACCAACTGAGAATAAATTCAGGTTGGTACTGGTACCAATTAGATTTGAACCATTTTGGAACTTTTCAATTAAAACTTCATTAGTTTAAAAACTAGGTACTAATTAAGTTTTGGTACTATTAAATTGGTACCAATTAAAATTATACCTAATTAGTACCAGTACTAATTAAATTTAAACAAATTTAGTACTAATTTAATGGAACTAAATTGATAAAAGTGGAGCTCAATCTCTACAGTTTGTTACAGATTCTGCAAATTTTCTCCACGTATCTTTGCAGGGTTGACCTCCTATAAGATGCCCATATTTAATAGTATGATTTAAAACAATAGGATCCAGAAGTCTAAAAATTATAATTTGAAATTCATCAATAGGAAGAGGAACAAAGATGGAATCACTCAATGCTCAAATGAAAAGAGTCGAAGCTCAAGAAATGATATCAAGATTTAGAAGTAAGGAAGATCTCTATCTAACTTTACATGGTAAGATAACTTGATGATTATTAACATATTATACAGTTGGATTATTCTTTCCAACCATGGAAGGTACCAAAATTTCATTCTTAAAAGCAATACTTTGTGAGGAGAAGAAAGCTTTTAAAAAAAAAAAGATTAATTAAACTAATAGGAATTCCTAACTACCCTGAGATTTCAGTCACTAATCTTTATGAGGATGCCATGTAAGATGAGGAAGTGGTAGTTTATCTTCCTAATAAGAAACAACTCTCAAATAAACTACCAGAGAGGAACTTTTTCTTTGGTGTTCTTGGTACAATAAAAGAGGAGTATCTCAGAGAAATAATTGAAGAAGCACAAAACGATATTCTATATCTCCTGATGACTAGAAAAAGCAAGGCATTCTAATAAGCTCAGCTTGGCTAGAGAAACTAAAGAAGCATCCTTATCTTTCAAGTAAGCTTTGACATATAACTTTGTTGGAAAATCTGGCACTGGCATATATCTTATGAAAGAGCATGCAAAGGTTCACAGTGAAAGAAAGTCGCAGATAATTTATGAGGTGAGCAAGAGGCTTTATATAGATGTCTAAAAACCAGATGAAATGAACATAGATGCAGGAGCTGGCACTAAGAGAAGAAATGGGCCCAAGCAAGCATAAGAAGAGGAGAAGAAAGAGAAGCCAAACCCCTTTATGGGTATGTTTAGTATGTGAACTTATTCATTCATTTAAATCTAAAACTTATTTATATACATTCATTCTTCCCTCTCTCGCACAGACTGTTGTCTTATCTACGCTCACTCTCTTACAGCTGCTTTGAATAAGTCTACTGTATCGATGGGCAAGTCATGCATAAGATGATACAGCAGCAGCTTCTTGTAGTGAGTCTTGATTTAACTCCAGTAGAATTCAATTCCATTAAATTATGGGCTATAAGGAACGTTGTATACAGGAGTTATGTTTAACTCTTCATAAGCTTTCTTAGACTCCTTAGTCTTATGAACTGAAAGATTATCAACAAACAGGATGATCTCTTGGTTACTATACTTATCTCTGAGCTTATATAGGAACTCTATATACTACTCTCGCTTAGTAGAGCGAGGGTGAATAACATAACTCTCTAGGCCTGAATCTTCACTTATACCAGCTAAAATTGCATGGGTGACTACTTTCAATTTTTAATCATAGACTTCTATATTATCATACTTCTTATACCAAGACTTATTAATAAAGGTGTTGAAGGTAAACACAGCTTCATCAGCGTGTATGAACTTGATGTTATTAGTAATAGCTCTTTGCATTTAATCATATATATAGTTTAAATTATTACTATAAAATGGCACTGTAAAATCAATCACTCTCTTCACTCTGTTGACAGTCTTTAAAGTAATACCATTTCTTCTATAAATATTGGCTATAGTCTAAGGAGATATACGCATGTCAGGAAACCTGCGATGAAACATCACAGCTCGCTAGTCTAATGGAAAGTGTGCCCAATACTTCAAAGTCTTCGAGTCGCAGAGGAAGTCAATATGAGCCTGAGAGAACTTTTATTTTCTTGCAGGATGCGTTCAAGAACCAGAATTATAATGCTAAACAGCTAGCAAGCAGTGATACCTAACAGTTGAGGCACTCTTGTGTAATAACTTTGCTATAGCTGCATAATTTAGTACAGGTTTGGCTTAGTCTATATTAATACACGTACCATACCTAAGCTTAAGCAGTAAATCTAAATATTACTCATCATAAATATACCCTAAATTTCGCTAATTTCTATTTCTCATTTTGCAATTTGACCTAATTTCTCTACTAACCCCAATAAGACCCCAACTATACCCTACAAATCAAAGCACTTATAAACCTCACTAAGGGGTTTTGGGGTTTTGAATATCTAGACTATAATAAGATAAAAGGTAGGATAAGAGATATGGCTGAGTCGATAATTATTAAGCCTAATCACAGAGCTGACCATAAAATAGACTAAATTGTAAGTTGGATAGGAGAATTAAAGTTTAGAAAGCTGCCTCATGATGCCAAAGTACTGTTTGAGTGAATAATAAAAATTAAACACTTGAATTACACACTAATTTACATTACATTATAACCCTAAACCCCTACATACACCCTATTAAAACCCTAATAAAGCATGCGTTAAAAGTCTACTTTCATCAATCAAAACTCAATCAAACAACTTCAGGGGTTTTGGGGTTTTGGATACCATATCTCATTCAACATATAAATGACTACAGTTTGCGTACAAAGAAATATTACACAAGGCATGTTAAAATTCATTCTAGAAACAGGGGAAGTTCGCTCATTTAAAATCAAAGGATGGATACCACTGTAAAGTTTGTAATCTAAAGTTTAATGGAAGATACCAAACTGCATAACTAAAGAGGCACCTAATTGTTCATTCGGAAAAAGAGCATCTTGGATCAGGTTACACCCTATCGTAAATAATAAGGTTTTTAAACGCTTATTTTTCAATAATAGGTTATCTCGTAATTGTATAATTTGGATCTGAGACAAACGAAAACGAAGCAAAAGGGAAGATCACAATCTGATAACGATGGGGAACTAAATTAAAATAAGGAACTATAATAACTGTAATCTAAATTTTACAACTCTAATTTTGATGAAATTAAAGAAGGTCACTCTAATTAAAATTAATTGATTCTTAATAGTAATAGGAGTTAAGCGATTAAATAAAACTTAAAAAGCCTTAAACAACTATCAAAACTATGAGGAATCAATTAAGAAGAAATCTAAATTAAAGGGTTTTTTAATTTAATCAATTTAAGAGTTAATTTAGAGCAGACTTTCTCTCAGTCAGCACTAGGGTCAATAAAGGTACGGAGAGCATTAAGGTACGGAGAGATCAATTTCATTATTTTTCAAAAACATAGATAAATTTTGTTAATTTTTTTAATTCTTTAAATTTCAATTTAAACAATTTTCCCATGCTTTTAATGGATTCATATTTCACATATTATTTTCTATCATAATATAAATTAAATTAATATCTAACAATTTTATATTAAATTAAAAAGACATTTTTTCTTTAAAATATTCTCAATAATTTAAAAAACTTATATTTTCAATGATCCTTGTTACTTTTGAATTTTTAAGTCTTGTATAGCATTAATTTTATCCAGCAATCTATAATATGATAGTTTTATATAATATTGAATGTAATTACATATATAAAATAATTAAAATAGGAATAATGCTATAGTGACTATTATCATCTCAATTTCATAATTTACTTAATAATTTTTCTTTTTCTTAATATGTTTGAATTAATCAATTGTATATTCTAGAAAATCTGACAATATTTAATATTCTAAGCATAAAATTTATTATTTTTCATAAAACTCAACTACTCTCACTTCTTTAATTTTTTTGAACGAATGATAATTTATCATTAATTTTAAGTAATTTTTTTAGTAATTCTCCTCTAAATTTATATCATAATAAAATAGGTAAATAAGTTGTAATTGCTTTATTCATTTTCAATTGCATTTAAATATAATGATTTCATATTTTACTTTTTTGAAAGGTTTATCGATAAAGAATGATTTACCAAATAATTTATTACACATCTTTTATTATTATCTTCTAAATAAATAATTTAAATAAGTTGAGTTAATGTAATTTTAGAATAAGAGTGAATAATTGGTAATAAATATAAAAAATAATAATTATAATATCACTTCTTACTGATAAAGAAGTAATCTCCTATTGAAATATAGTAATATATCACTCTTATCAGGTTAAAATACTTTGAAATTCTGTTATGATTATTGAGAATTGCTATCTCTAAAAGATAATGTGAGCTATATTTTTTATTCATTTGTAATTTAAACTTATTGAATTTAATTATATTTAATACTATGATATTAATTATTTGCTTTATACTAAATTTATATATTAACTACAATATCTTTAATTTTAAATAATTAATTTATTACTATAATCAGTTACTATTTTAATTAAGGTTGAAAGAACTTTTATGAAGTATATTTTAACTTTAAATGCATCTTAGTGTAATTAAATTTAAAACCGTTAATTCAGAAATATTAATTCTAATTTAACTAATAAATACAGTAAAATAAAGTAAGAAAAATTATATTTGTGGCATTTAAATTATTTTAAACTTTTATCTATTAAATAAATATTAAAATTCTTAAAGAGTTATTTTATATTAAAACTTTAATTCAATCATATTAAACGCTATAAACTCAGCTTACATTTTAATTTTTATGTTTTGTTTTGCTATTAGTCCATATATTTTAGAGTAAATATGGTTTATTAGGGTTAATTATTCTAAAATAAAGTATAACGTAAATTAAATCAATAATATAAAAGATAAATTTGATTTTGGATAAGGGAAATAGGGTATGTTGTTAATCTTTTGAAATAAGAATAAAGGATGACTACTTAGGTTTTGAGTAATTATTGACTAGAAAAGTGAGAATATATATATTATCGATCATTAATCTTTGAAAATTAAAAATTGTTATAAATTCCAAATCAACGTAATAAAATTATATGTTATTAAATTCAATTAAAAATGGATTAATATTTTAGGTGAAGAATGCAAAACCTCTCTAATTGTCAGACACTTATTCTTTTATTTCTATTAGTAAGTATTTATTTTATTGAACTTGAACGTTAAATTACAAATATACTATACTTAAGATTTACTTAAGCTTGAAAATTTCAGTTTTAGATAAGCAGTTTTGAAATTACGATTGCTGAACTGCGAAATATTATATATTAAAAATATTTCTCCTAAAACAGGAAAATACACACTATACTAACAAACTATTTAAATTCATAATGATAGGATTCTTCGTAGAATCAGAAATGATTTGAGAAATATATAAATAAATATAATCTTTAAGTGCAAAGAAAATAGTATAATTTTTCCAAATGACTTTTTGTCAATTTATGTCTTTATTTATTTCACTTTTTGTAAATTAGATTAAGTTTAGTTTTAATAAATTAAAATATATGCCGTTTTTTGTATTTCTGTTTAAATAAATTCCCAATCTTTTGTATTTTATCAATAATGAAACAAATTGCTTTTGACTTTGAATTGGTTATCAATTAATAATTATTAGGTATCTTGTGCGCATCACTTCCATTTGAGTGGAAGTGATTATATCCACTATGCAAGACGTAACTCTGCACTGAATACCTAGTAATCCACTCACAATTGTTTCTGATCTATTAATTCAGACAGTCCTACTTGTTGATTAATCTCTCACGCTCATTATTGCTTGAATGCGTTGAACTTGCTCCTGATAGCATCAGTATCCTCATGAATGACCTTCTCGACTCTCTTTTCAAATTGCTCGACATATTGCATGTTTTGTTCCCATATTGGTCCACTTCATTGGCAATAGTTTGTGAATGAGTCATTCATACGTCAGTCTTAGTTGCGTTATATTATTAGTACTTTTGAATGTTATTAGTGGAAATCTATGTAGCTACAGTAGCATTCCTATAGAGAATTTCTCTAGACTGCAAAAGAATTCCACTGAGCTACCTGCTACTCCAAGTTTTCCCCAATACCCTGGTTAGCTGATTGATGTGAAAGCTTCTGTGAGGGCAATTGTTACTTCCCGAAATCAGATCCATTCTGTTATTGATAAGGATTCTATTTTTCTTCATTGAAATGCATTCCCATATTTTCATTAATTGTTGCTAAGCTTAATACTATTGAATCAATAGCTAATACTACTAGTGCCTTTACTAGTTATATATTTTGAATGAGTCTATTGGTTGAAGAGATTAATGGTGGTGACTTCTAGATAACAATGCATGCTATAAATTATTGCTAGTTTAAGAAGGCATTTGTTGTGAATGCTATTGGAAATGCAGCTGAGGTAGCTGTTATTACTGAGTTGTTTTAATTCATTATCAATCACAACTGCAATTTCATTTTATTTCATATTTCAAACTTTATTTTATATAAAATATATTTCTAGTAGAATAAGTATGTTAAATTTCAATTTCTTCTTGCTTTTAAAAATACTAAATAATCAATTCTATTATTTATATAAAATATAGACATCTATAAATCTAGAATATAAGAATTCCTTAAAAATATAAAATACATTCATAATCATAGATAATATTATTGAAATTTATAATTTATGCATAGAAATAACTTTAAAAAAAATAAATGTTAATCTTAGATTCATTAAATATCAACAAGGGCAAAGTTTAAGATTATTTGAAAATGCTCATGAGGTAAATTTAATTAAAAAGTTAGTAATTATTTATTGCAATTCTATAACAGTCCTGCTTTAAAATAATATGCAAATGTTTTTATTCTGTCCTTTTACTTATAAATTAAAAAAAAGTTAGATCATTGATCTTCGAGTAAAATGTCTATAAAGTTGTAAGATTTTTATTTATGATAATATTCTTTTATAATAACTCTTTAAGGGCATTGGCTTAATTTAATTATTTCAATATTTGCAATCTTAACCTTAATTACAAGAGTTACACATATCCATTGTCACAACTAATATGAACATAAAACCAAATAATTAAGCATCATTTAATTTATTCAACAGCATCTATTGGAATTAATTAAGTAACATTAAATACACGAATACATATGAAATTGAAGAGGCAATTAAGAAGGAAGAAAAGGCAACTAAAGAAAGAAGAAAAATTAGACAAAACTCAGAATACAAATAAGCGACAACTTTCGTTATAAAAAGGCAAGTTCCTTACATATTAACATAATATTCAGATCGAGGTTTTCAAGGAACTAAATGTAAATATATTATTACTAAGCACAAAAAAGCTTAGTAAACAAAATATTAAGGTTATTTATAAAGATAAATAGAAAGTATTAATTAACATTATATAAATAATTTTTTTATAAAATCATCATCAAGGTATAAATTTAAATATTGAATTATGGCTAAATGTTTAAAAAATCAAAATTAACACTACTACGCAATCCATCAATTTTTCAAATGATAACATTATTATTATATCTATAATTGACTCTAATATTTTCAAATCAAGCTAAAATAAAAAAACTTAAAAATAATTTGTATATTTAACACGCTTTTATTATTTTTTTTTGGGCATTTGTAATTAAGACTTGGAGTCTATTTTAAACTATAAAGATTAACATAGATATTGATTAATTTAAATTTATCTATAAAGTTTAAGTAAGTTGATCAGATTATTGAGATATTATTTAAATCTACGTTATAATTTATGAATTTCCATTCATGATCTTTTATTTCTTTATCTTAGCTTTGAACTATTAATTCTTCCTCTTTAACTATCTACTCTATATATAGTACTATTTCTTTAATTTATATTTAAAACTTGATTTTCGACTATTAAACCTTATTCTGAGGCTACTTTGTATAAGTTCTTCCAATCCCTATGCTATCTTAGACATCCGTATTTATATAAAATGCAAATACTCAATTTCTTCAGTGATCAGTTAGCTTGAATATATATTCAAATGATGCCTTTTTAAAGGCAAAGTGATTTCTTGATTCATACTATTTAATTGAAAGTTAATGTACTTTTATGTTTGTAAACTCAAATCCTAAGCATTCTAAAATTTTACCTACTGACTCATGAAAGCCTTGCTAATATGACTATCTGAAATAATGCTTAAAACATCTTATGATATAGCAAAGACAAATATGAATTAATATAAATTTAGTTTAAAATATTCAGAGTAGAATCATTAATAATTATTTGAGCTATATAATTTTAACAATAATGCAAGTAGTTGATAAATAATGTTTAACCAAAACAATATAAAAATAATAGATTCTAATTAAGTTTCGACGGAGTCTTAAGACATAATGATTTAGAGTACAGTTTAATTTAACTAATTGCCAATCTATAGATGTCCCTTAAATAAAAGCATTTGTTTAAACTGCTAATGAGAAAATTAGCATTAGAGCTTTCTAAAGAGAAAACTCACGATTTAATTTAAAGGAAAATATTTAGTTGTTCATGTTGTGAGTATTTATTCTTCCTAACAATTCCTATATAGATTGAATTTAAGTATAGTTTGTGAATCACATTTCAATTAAAGGAATAAATCTAATAAAAAAATAATTCAAACATCAGTGCTGTATTGTTAGTAGGGATTTTTCATTTGGAACTAATAAATCAGAATACTGAAAATTTATTCTCTTATAAATCACCTTAATAAACAAAAATTTAGTCTTTTCATTTAAAGATCTTTGAAGTTATTTTTAATAAAAATAAATACTATTTATAAAAATATTAAATGTCTAATAATGGTTTTTCTCTCTAATGCCATAATTTTTTATTTCTTTATGATCTATAATGAGTATTATTTTGCGTTTATACTTTCCTAAAATGACTCCCTTTGTCATAAATGATAAAATAATGGAATTATATATTTATTAGTAATCTATATTTTTATTAAATGACAATCCCTTTAACGTTTGCTCATTTTATTCTAACTTGTGATTAAATATAATACATAAAATCTGATTTTATACAACTTGAAAAATTGAACGTCTAATTAAAAGAAGGATCTTACTCACTTCTCTATTTTTTCACGAATTTCCAATTCTTATATGGAATTTATGTAAATTCTCAATTGGGCGAGATGTTTATGAGGATTTCCCTATATTTAGAAACTTTATTTAGTTTTTAGTGTTTTCCATTCTTTTGTTTACAAATCTTCTTTATTACCTTTCTGTTTATGAATTAAAAACAAATATATAAAGGCTATCATAAAATATTTTTCTAATTTTTACTGATGAAATGTATCTATTGATGATACAGAGAAATAAATGGTAAATTCTTATTTTGCTCTATTAATCTGGTTTTGCATTTTATTTTATTTTGCTATCATCAGTAATCATTAAATAACTAAAGTGACCTTCTAAGTGATATCATAAATTGATTAAGATTGAATTGTAAAATAATGATAAAATTATAAACTTTACTTTTTTTATTGGTTCTCAATTCACAATTATATTCTTATTTTAGAAAAGTTATATTTTTGTGAGCAATTATAGTAAATTACAATCTCATTTAATGATTTACAAGTATAGAAATTACATAAGATAAGTCACTATTTAACTAGCAAAAACATTCAAAATACTTATAGTTTGCATTAGCTTCATTATTAAATATAATGCAATTTCTTAATAGATAATTATAGGATTCATAAAATACCTAAAAGTTCTTAACAACAAAATAGCAAAGCTTTTATATATATTTAATATTATTAATTAAAGATTCTAGAAAGTTGAAAAGAGAGGCATTATCTATAAAGGTAGCAATAAAGTAGTTAAATTACAGATAGAATATATCAACAATAAGAATTATTGAGTAAAATTACAATTTGTATGCGCTTTAAATTAGATGTCAAATACTAATGAACAAGCTCTATATTATTATTAAGTATTAAAATCACTCAAATATGTTAGTAGTATTCTAATAATCTTTATATATTTAATGCTATATTGAAATTAGTATAGGTGTTTTTCCTTGCCAGGTTGTAAAATCAGATAGTTAGTTTCACATTTTGATTTTTGATGTATCCAATTTAAGCTATTCAAGGAGCTTAATCCACACATTGATTTGAATAGCTCTCAGTACTGTACTCATACAGATTGCCATTTCATGAATTTTGAAAGGGTACACACCGGAGCAACTTGTGTGATCGAACTATTCTATGCATTCCTTAATGTGTCTTTCTCATAATTTCAATAAAAGCGATGATAAATATTTTTATTACCTTAAAATTAATAACTTTTCCAATATTCTTGTAGGTCAAGAGCAACACACACATATAATGTGAATTACATAAAGCATTTCTTTAAGTTTTATTTCTTAGTGGTCTTACTTGGTAAGGTGACACTAGACTTGTGCTTCGCAAGATAACACAGAGAGGAGACAAAGAAGACTTAAAAGATACTGATGACGAAGACGATGAGCTCCATTCATGATTAGCATAGTAAAGTTTATATAATGATCATTCATTTTTAAACTATAAATCATGAATGTTCTTGAAGGTAGTTATTCAACTTAAATTACAGAAAAATTTGTAATTATTAAATAATGAAAGTTTGTTTATTAAAGAATGAAAACATAATTAGTACAATTTATCTTAGTTTTTGTGAACATAATAAGAAACATAGGAGTTTATAAGCATACTCAGATGAGCGATTCCTAGGTTTAGTTTTATAGATTTAATAGTTTACAGGTTAGATATTATTGTCTAAGTTTATTTGAATGAGGTATTCTCATAAAGAAGTAATTAACTACCAAGCACTGGTTAGAGGAGATAAATGATTGAGAATGTTGCCATAAATATTAATCCTTAAGTTTGAAAGCTGTAAAAATATTAATAAAGCAACTAATTAACAAATAAACTTGATAATATAGATTTCTTTTAAACAGGCTAACAATTTGAGGGAGATAGTTGCATATTGCAGTAAGAAATAGTAAAGATATCTATATGCTGAATTAAATCAATAAATCTTGTGGAGAGTCATGAAATGAGCATAAATAACATAATTTAAGATCTTATGATATCTATATATAGCATATTAAATTCCATTAGTCTTTATATCTGGCCTTGTAATGTTTTCAATGTAGCTATATATATCAAACTTCTCAAAACAAAATAAAAGAATAATAAGTAATTGGTTACTTATTAGTTTTGATAAGACTTACTGAATATTAAATGTGAATTAATCATATGTAAATTTGAGAATGTTTTTTATTTTATATAGCAGATTATTGATAAGTTCATTAATTTCTTTATTCTTTATACAAGCTATTGAATAATTGTAAATTAATAGCATTTTATAAATCCTAAGTAAAGTGCTAACTATTCGATGGAACCTCAAAGCATGATTAAAATGAGTAAGCAACATCTCGGGTGGATCTCGAGGAAGATGCAAATCGGATTAGTATGGAAAAGGGAAAAAGAAAAAGCAAAAGCATAGAAAGGATAAGAAAGAGAATGACGAGGAGCATGAATTGGTGAAAGAATAGTAAGAAAACCAGAAGTGAAAACACTGGGAACTACAATGATATTGTTGGTTCGAGAACTCATAGACTGATAAGTACTTTACACTTCAAATAATTGCTCTTCGTGTTTTAGATTATTATTTGTTTGTAATTTGCCTTAAGTTACATACTTCTATTACTTATCTTCCACTTATTCGCTAATCTTGATTTCTTGAAAGATGTTTAAAATTAAAGTACAGTTTTAAAACAAAGTTATTTAATAATTATATTTATTATTTTTAAAACTCTTATTGTTCTCTTACAATTTCTTCACATTTATCAATTTCTTTTGAATAAATTTATTGTAAAATAAAGATTCAACGTAGACATACAAAATAAAAATAGTTAGCATTGCTTATAATAATTAAATAACTATAATATGTATTAACATTGTGGCTTTTAAATAAGTATGACAAAAGTGGCAAGTTTTTCTTGCCTTTGCTCCAATATTAGTTTATGCATGAATATCATTTATATTTATTATTTTTAAGTTAATTTTATTTAAATTTAAATATACCAATAATTTACTAAATAGATTTTTAATATTCAACTTTTTAATGTAAATTTATTTTCATTTTTTTGATTAACTTTATTAATCTGTTAAATTAAATAATTTCATTGTTTTAACTATAAAAATTTCAAAAGATTAAGGATTCCAAAATCAAAAATGAGCATAAAACAGAAATTAATCAAGGTTAACTAATCTTTCTTTATAGATTTGACTTAATTTTAAATTAATAATTTTTCATTAAAATTAAAGACAATACTTTCTTCATATTATAGATTTTTATAAAAATTATCAAATATAATAAAGTTTAAATGTCAACATTATTAAAAAAGCAAAATATGTTTTTTATTTTGAGTAAATTTATCTATATAATGGTATTTATCAAATTATATGCTAAGATGATTAATCTTAAGAAATTTATATTTGAATATAATTGATGGAAATATTATATTTCTATAGTTTATTTCTTTATTTAACTATATTTTGTTAATTATTGATTGTTTCTAATTATTTTAAATAGAGTGGATTATGATATGCTACCTAATTTTTACTTCCCTTACTGTTCCCCACATACTCTTCATTTATGCAATTAAGATATATAGAGATGACTGCAGCTTAGAGCACTTTAATAACTTTCATCAGTATTTATAGCTGATTGCTGTGATTTTAATTTGATAAAAATTTTAGATTAACAAGGGATTGTAACAAACTAAAATGTAAGCATTTTATTAATATCTGAAAATATTGAGTAGATATGCATATAAATGCTTATTTAAACTATTAATCTGATTATTTAGTCTTATTTTCTTTTCCATATAATGCTTGCTTTTCATATTCATTTCTATTTGACTTAGCTTATTTAATTGCCTTTTACTCTTTATATTTCCCCTTATTACTCACAGCAGCAATAGCTGCTTAATTTAGCACTGAGTTTCTGATTGTTTTTGGATTTATAGTCTCTATTTAAGTTGATTTACTCTCTTTTATAAAATATTCAGCTCTCATTTTAAAATAGCTAGCAAGTGGAATATAATTTGAATATAATTAACACTTCTAGCTCAGTGAATCAATCGTCTACATCACTTAACTCTCTTTCATCTTCTATGATTTGCTATTAATTTATCATTCCATATGATTCTCTTCTGAATTAAAACTTCTTCAGTTACTATAAAATTAGTTAATTTTACTTTCTTCATTTTGTAATTAGATCGAATTTGTTAAAAATATAAAATTAAAATAAAAATATTAAACTAAATTATTAAGCGTAGTTTATAATGAAATTTATATACTTTCACATTTTAAAGTTGTTTATAATTCAATCATGAATGAAAAGATTAGGCTTTGGTTTTTACTCTAATCATGAGTGACTATTGAGGTAATATTTTGGGTGCTTTTATGATCTAAGAATCTGTTACTAATGAATACAACTATTGAATATTAAGGCATAATATTGATGATAAATTAATCATTATAAAAATACATAGAAACAGCTGACAAAATATTTATATTGTAAGATGCTTTATTTTCTTGTTGTTCATTATGACATATTTAAATTAAATTTTAACTTGAGCATATCCATTGATTTTAATCCAATAAGATATTTCTATTAAAAGTAAGATCTTTAAAAAAAGAATATTGCACCTGTCATCTGAAATATAACAAGTATACCTAAAAAACATTTTTAAGTCAATCAATATATGAGTTTTGCAAATAATAACTAAATATAAAAACTAGAAGGTCCTTAACATTTATAGCAGAAATAAATTATACTAATATGGCAATTCTAAAATGACAAACAGCAAGTAATAAATGTCTAACCTTATACATATTTGAGAGAATAGTCATTCACCAAAAGTAACTCAAAATTTATACATGATTAATTGCTTAGCTTTATCGTTAATAACTTATAAAAGATATAATCTCTTTCCATTATTTTAATTTATATAATATTTTTATAATTAATCACTATTAAATCATTTATATATTATTTTTAATAACATTATAAAATAGATTCTATTGATTACTCCAAATATTATAAACCCTTATGTTGATTAAAATTTAGCTTGATCTATCTCCAACTATATGCCACATTCTTCTTTTCATCTTGTTTCTCACTCGTTTATAGGCATACTTGAGCTTCCTATATAAATCTAAGTGTTTCCATTCTTAATCAACCATCATACGAGTTCTATCTTTGTATAATTAAATAAGGATGTATGTAGATCTCTATTCCAAAAAATAATTATTATAATCTTATATTATAGTTTGAGAGTTTTATTGTTAAATACCAGACTATATTTATGGAATGAATGTATAAGATTTTCAATTATTATTTGTAATATGTTATTCTCTGATAGTTTTATGATCTTAATTAAGCAACAAACTTATAAATTAATATTTTATAACAAATATATAGGTTTAGTATTAAGGTCATCCATATTAATAACTATTAATACATATTTGAAAAATAGGTAGGACTATAATTTTTAACATTAATAATATATATCTATGTATTAACTTAAAGAGTATATACATAAATTTCAATTCCATTAGAACTGCATGATACTTAAGCAAGATATGCAATTCATTAACAAATTAATCTCTAATTTTTTTCCTCTCTGTTTCTCTGTGGTTTCACATAATTTTTATTGACTCTCAGAACTTCTTTCCCATTATCGGTAATCCCAAAAACTATTTCTGCCATTTCATTGTTGCATGTGTTTCCTATCTTTATATGATGATTTGATCTTTGAGTTTGCTAAATGAGATCGTTTTCCCAAACCATAATTTTTTTCTAAATCCTTTGATGAATAGATATCCTTTTCTACATCTGCTATATTCCCTTACTTATTACTGATTTATCTATCATACTCAATATAGGTTTTGTTTGTTCAACGAGAATATTGGCTGCTTTATGTATATCGCCATTTCTATTCAAGTGTCTGCATGTGATCTCTGGTTTATCATCACTATTTAATTACTCAAACAAATTGAACTGCCATAAATTCTCATTTCTTTTGCCTGTAATTTGTTCTATATTCACTTTAATGACAGATAGCCCAGATTTTCAAATCTCCATTTTCATAAGTCCAACATCTTAGTAAAGCATCGTATTAATTGTTTGTTTCCTTTTATAAATATCTGAAATACTGATTCTCCAAGTAATTCCAGAGCGAAATAATTTGCAATAATAATGGCTTTAACTTCATCATTTTTATGGTTAAATTATATCCTAACTTAAAAGATATCGTTTTTTATTATAAATCTATTTAAATATTATGATATATAATATTAAATGCAATTTGTTAAAATTCTATAACAATAAGTGAGTTTAATAAATGAATAAAAAAATATCATTAATTATAATTTATTTGAAATAATAATAAAGCGCAAAGATTCATAAATTAATTCAAAGAATAAAAATTAATAATTGATAAATTACATTAATAAATAAAATTATTTCTTTTTTATTTTCAGACATTTTTAAAAAAATGACCCGATACATTTTAGAAACTCTACCATTGCTGCCTTTTTGACTATATTGTTGTGGCTTAAGTAATTAATTAATAATAAAAAAAGTTGATCAATTCATATATCCAGCAGAAGGAGCTTAATGGTATTCTCAAAGTACAAAAGATTTGAGAAATTATAAAAATAAATGAAGTTTTAAATAGAAATTAATAGCGGCAGTTAATTTTAAACTAGCCTTAACAATATGGACCATGTTTTATGGAAAATTCAAACTACCCTTAATCGCATTCTAGATTAAATATTCCAATTTAATTTTAGGTAATTTTGATACCAAATATATATTGAAGATATCTCTTCAGAGATGCGAGTGATAAAATGAAATTACCTATATTATAAAAAAGAAGATATTGAATACTAAATCAAATAAACAACGTATTATCAAAGTTAGAAGAAACATTATAGATGGAAAAAAAGATATTTTGATTAAGTAAAAAAAAGAAAAAAAAGAAATGAAAGTAAAATATTAAAATCACAAAAATTAATAAAATGTAAAATAAAATAAAAATTTAAGAATAAATTTAGAGCTACTGAATCAAATGATAAGGCAATTTAAACTAATGATTTTAAATAATTACGAAGATTGCATAAAATTAAATTATTATTTTTTCATATTTTTTAAAATATAAGAATACCATAATCAACTTATTTCTTGCTTTTCAGTGTCGTGAGGGCACTATAAAGATCCAGAATTTAATGATTATTGGAAATTATATAAAATAAAAATAAGATTGATTCAAAACAACCTAAAAAACAAGCACTTTATGAAATTGGTCATAAACATTTCTATGTAAATTCAACTTTTCTTGATTGTACGCTATTCAAAAGATATTTACAACTTTCAAAGAGCAGATATGTCTTATTAAATTTATATGATAAATTTCATTAAAGTTAATACTCCATAATTTTATTTTGAATTTCACTAAAGAATAATGATTTTTACTATGATTTTTAAAAACTTCAAACCTTTACAGCTCAGGTATCTTTTGGAGATGGAATCTTTTGATAATGAAATTCAATTCTCCGTACCTTAATTGGCCCTAACTGTGGGTGAGCGAGATATTTTATTTTTATTATTTTTGAAGATATTATTTTGCCCATGACCTGAGCCTCCTGAAAAATGGTAAAATTCCTCTATCAATAAATTACTTTATAGACCCCTTCTTGCAAAAATAGCAGAAATCAATTTTAAATCAATGTTTGTTCTTTATATAAGATTATTCTATTATATCAAATTTATAAATATAAGTAAATATCTAAGTTGTTATTAAATATTTATTATTAATTTAAATTTGATATATAAGAAACTAACTGTAAATCTATAAAAATTATTAATACAAGTAAAAATCTCATTAAATCTCAGATGAACTAAATGCAATAAAACACCGACTTCACTTGTTAAATTTGTTCTAAGCCTCACTAAACCTACAACGCTTTAAAAAAACACAGACTTTTTTCGCATTAAGGGCAATATGGGTAGAGTCAAGTAAAGTTACAGAGAAATGAACTAATGGAATAAGTGCAAGGGCAATAAAAGATAATCGATCATCTTCAATTAAAGCTGAGAACTAGAGAAGTAGAACTCGAGGCGAGGATTGATAGACTGCAAAGAGAGAATTCAGCTTTGAAAAATGAAATTGCCAAATGGAGAAAGAAAAAATATGCTTAATCAAAAATTGAAATGGAAACATGTTTGTAAAAACCCCCTACATTAATAACAGAGAACTATGCCGCTTATAAAACAGACCTATTTAAGAAAAAAGAAATGCAATTTCTCAATTAAGAATTTCATGGAAAGTATCCAAATGTTGTAATAGCTGACTTACCATTTGCAGATACAATGCTTAAACTCCCTTATTTAGTGAAGTCTGATAAAGAACTTATGACGCTTGAGATTGAACAAGTCCAGAAAGAAGGATTACTTTGTTTTTGGGTGACCAATAAAAAATTAGAATTTGGTCTTGAGTTTTTTAAAACTCATAGATACACTTATGTAAGTATGATAGTTTGGGAAAAAGTTGATGACAATGGGAATTTTACTGGAGGGCCTGGATACTATTTTGATCACTAACATGAAATTTGTTTAATAGGCAAAAAAGGCAGAAACATATTTGATAATGTTCTTCACTCTTACCCAAATATTATCAAAGCCAAGAGAAGAGAGGCATCAAGAAAACCAGATTAGCTTCATCATATTATAAAAGCAATAATGCCAAGTGCAAAAATTATAGAATTATTTGCAAGAGACTACAACATTATTGAAGGAGGCATAGCTGTAGGAAACCAAATTAGTGATATCAAACTGAGAAATTTAGACATTGGGGATATAGTTTGAAACTAAATTAACATTGATTAAATTAAAAATAAAATGCTTAATTTCCTTTAATTATCTGAATTATTAATTATTTAAACAAATACTCTTCGTTTTATACTTATTAATTAAATTTTATTTAACTATTTTTCAGTATTCTATATTGCTTTTCATTAGAAGACTATGTTTAGATTGACTTTGTAATTTTACTTAAATTATTCTATAATGAATTTCCACAAATATTTTAATAGTCTCACGATCAAAACAATAACATAAACCCAGATTTTTTTAGTTTGGCACTAGGGTGGCTCTTGGTGCCCTTTTCACAAAATCAAAAGGGTTTTGAAAGATAGTACAAGGGGTTTTGTGGTTTATTAATTATATGATTAAATATACTTTGTATTTGTGATTGTTATTTTTATTATTTTTATATCTATCAATTCTTTGAAAATTCAAGTATTTGAGAGATTAGGTAAGAGCATTGTTAAAAGCTCCAGGTACCCATTAAGTGTTTATTTTTTGCATTTCTTATCCTATCATTTTTAGTGATGATTTTTTATTGAATGAGGGATCTTGTATATTAACTTGCTTTTTAACAGCTGAAAAAAAGTTTTCAATTGGAGCCATTTCAAAATGATAAGGACCCAAATAGAGTATATTTAATTAAAGTAGTCTTATTTTTCTTAAAAGTTGCTAGCTTCGATGATATGTGGCATTATCAAGCATGAAAACCACTTTACTTCTCCAATTTGGTATAGTACTGTCAAGTTTTTTTTACAAATATTAAGTAGAGAGTAGAAAATACTCTAAGTGTTAGTTCTCCCAATGTTAAGTTAATAGTAAACGTCTCCATTTGTAGATATTCCAGCTATCAAATTTACGCTGTATACCCTTTTTAATTAGTCTGAATAAGTTTTTACTCCTACAAGACCCCAAGATTTATAGGAAACTTCATTTGCTTAAATGCTACTTTCATCTATATTTATTATTAGTTTTCCATCATAAAGGTATTCAATAAATTTTCTAGCAGCAAAATGTCTGGCTAAAATACACTACTAATTGTTTGTTCTTATATCCAGACTGTAAAGTTTCTTATAAGAAAACAACTTATTTTACTTTATGGTTTTTCGAATTTGGCTTTATGATACCCTTATTCCCAATTTTTTTAATAATTAATTCTTGTATAATCTTAACTGACTTCAATAAAGTTGTTTTTCTTAGTTCTTCTCTAATAAAATTGCAAACATAATCTTATGTTTTAATTTAATTTTTAATTCTTAAGTTTTAACTCTCAAAAAATGGGTCGGCTTATTGTTTTATTATATTATCCAATTGATATCAGCTTATTCCAAATCGTTTAAGTATTTATACTTTAGTGCAGTTACCTTCTTTCAATAAACTAATTATCCTTTAGGCTTATAAGGAATTTATTTCAGTTTACTTATTAGCTAAATATATTTATTTTCTCTTTAATTGTGTCGAAATTAGTTCTTTGTTATTATTTTTACTTTAGAATCTTTTTGAGTCATCATCAGAACTTTTACTAAAAAAATTTTGCTCTAAAAATTATTTGGCTTCAAGATATAGCTCAACTTAATCAACACCTGTAAATTGTTAAGTTTTCTGAAATTAAAGATGGCAAGCTAATGCTTTTGTAAAGCATACTCTAACTTCCTCTTAAAAATTTATTTATTCATAATTTGCTCGAGCTATTAAAGACTATGCTTCATTTCTAGAGTCGAAAATAATAAACTTTGGGCAGTCTAAAGTTATATTTAGCAACACTATATTATCTAGTTCTTATAAAGTTTAATTTGAGACTTCAAAAACTCTTATTAAGCAAATTTATTCATGATGCAACTTTAATAATTGTGTTGTTTGAAAAAGTAAACTATCGTCTTTATCAGAATTTTCTTCAACTTATCTTTTATTTTTTTCAGAGTCTTTTAATTCTTCTTCAGATGAAGATTAGTAATCACTACAATAGTATTATCTTATGTCTTTCTGAATAAGTGTTCTTTTCATAAAATTTTTTAAATAGTTATTGTAAAGTTAATTCTGACTCTAGTGGAATTATTCTCTTATAAAGAATTTACTCTCTTCTAGAGTTAATTAATTGTTTTACTATTTAAAAATTTAATTTAAACTAATTTATAATATATTTTTACTAAAATTATTCCCTCTTTTACTATTTTAAGTAACAATTTTCTAAAATACTGCTAGAAATGGAAAGCAATTTACAACAAGTTAATATCCATTAACTAAAAGAGAAAATAGGAAGCAAAAAAGAATTATACGATTTCTTAACTCAACAATGCGCAGCTTATTTGCCAAAAATAAATTGCAAGAAATTTGTTCTTCTTCAGGGATATCATTGATGGAAAGAAAGAGGTAAGAATATTTAAGTTCATAGTTTTAGTACTTAAAACGGAATAATGTAGTGCTTTCAGCAGTTCCTTAGATCGAAGGTTTAACTTCAGATGATTTTTTAGCATTCACAGAAGGAAGACCTGAATTACTTAAATATTTGCCAAGTCAATGCGATTGGCTCCATCTTGATAAACGATGGATATGTGACGTTTTATTAACTCTTGATTAGGATGGGGTGCTTCAAATGATTTAGGATGCGAAACTAAAAAGACGAGAAAGACTGGACTAATCATAGAACATGATAGTCCATATGAGGCCCGAGTTTGCAAATGCACTCTAAAATAGTCTTAATTTTAGTGGTAAGTACAAGTTCTTATCACTTTATTCATAGTGTAAAAGGGGAGGTCTGCCTATCTCATGAAACAAAGTGCCAAACGAAAATCAAGACATTAAAAAGATGAAGAAATGAAGGGCAATAATATTTAAGAATAGCCATCGAAGAGAAAATACCTAGATGAAAATAAAAGAATAAAGGATGAAGTCAATTAAATGAAAGGCGAAATAGGTGACTTGATAAATTACAAAAATTTTGTCATGCAACTTCATGACTAAGGGATTATAGATGGTGAAGGCAAACCTTAAAACTTAGAAGGTTCATCGCAGAACAATAATTTTATGTTTTGAATTAGTTAAGTTATCTTAATTTGGTTCACAAATTTTAACATTAACACTAAAAGTCTAATAAACTCTAGTATAAAAATTAAAGCTTTTATATCATTTGCTCGATTAAGTTTATATATACTTGAAATTTAACAAACTTTCTATCTCAAGTATAATTGTTAAGGTTATAAATTGCATAAAAAAATAATTAGTGCAGTTTAAAATAAGCAAATAATGTTATTGACAACTGAATGCTTTTAAAAACTAATATTTTGAGATCTAATAGTGAAAGGAATAGGTTTGAAGTTACCTAAATAAAATATCTAAACAATTTATTCAAGCATCTCATATTTCAAGTTTGTAAACCTAAATAATTGTAATACATGAATAGGGTCGTTTATATTGTATTTATTATTAATATAGTAAAAGGACTTGTTTTAATGTCTTTATCATAGAGTTTATAGAGTTTTTTTTAATTATAAGTATTTTAAATAATTAATTTAATAATATAAGAGTTTGTTATACTTTGTTATACTTTGTTATAGTTGTTATAGTTTGTTAGACTTTTAATTATCTTTAATAGACTATTTTTAGTAACAAGTTAAAAAATAGTAGTTCGAATAATAACACAACAAGCTATAAATTGATTGAATGAAAAACATTCTAGATTTAAATTGTACAAGTTCAAGAATAGATTACTAATTATATTAGTACCTTAAATTAGAAACCAGGTCTGCTATTTAAGCAAGTCTAGATATAAACTTTTATCAATAAAGAATGAGTAGAAAATAAGCACTTACTATTCCCTTCGCTTAAATTGCTGATTAAGAACTTTCAGACTACACTGCTGAATTTTTTTATGATGATCAACTTAAGGATCTTAAATAAGAGGAATAGAGGACTACGATTATGAAGTATTTAAAACAGTAAGGCATACTAGGAAAGAAAACTTATAAAGATGTAAAAGTTCAATTGCAAAAGCGATTTTACAAGGATGAATAATAACATCATCGAAACTGGCTAATAACAACTTTAAACTCCAGAAAAAGCGATAGTAAATGATCAACCCCTGGGAAATAAGTTGCTACAAAATAACTCTAAAATTAACAAGATTAAAAAGTAAGCTAAATGATTTAACCAATACCCATTACGATAAGAAGTGATTAAGAAAGTAATAATTCAGATGAACTACCACAAAGTGAATAAAAATTTCACTCTGGCTTATAATCATTAAATTCATAATAGCTTAAAACAGACACTGAAGAATTTCAAACAAAGTCCGATACAACTTTTCCTGAATTAAATTAACTAGAAGAAATCGTAAATTACTAGTTTCAAGGATTAACTTAATAAGCTTTGAATGACATGAGAGAGAAGCTGATAGCTCAAATGCCAGAGATGTTAAAAGATTAACTTAATGAAATGCATGACTAAAAATTCTAACATAACAATCAAAACCCCAAAACCCCTTAGTGAGGTTTATAAGTGCTTTGATTTGTAGGGTATAGTTGGGGTCTTATTGGGGTTAGTAGATAAATTAGGCCTATTTGCAAAATGAAATAGAAATTAGCGAAATTTAGGGTCGATTTATGATTAGTAATATTTAGATTTACTGCTTCAGCTTAGGTATGGTACGTGTATTAATATAGATTAAGTCAAACTTGTATTGAATTATGCAGCTATTGCAAAGTTCTTACGCAAGAGTGCCTCTACTGTTAGGTGTCACTTCTTAGCTGTTTAGCATTTTAATTCTGGTTCTTGAAAGCATCCTGCTAGAAAATAAAAGTTTTCTCAGGCTCATATTGACTTCCTCTGCGACTCTAAGACTTTAAGACTTTAAGACTTTGAAGTATTGGGCACACTTCCATTAGACTAGCGAGCTGTCATGTTTCATCGCAGGTTTCCTGACATGTGTATCTCTCCTTTGACTTTAGCCAATATTTATAGACGAAATGGTATTACTTTCAAGACTGTCAACATAGTGAAGAGAGTAATTGATTTTACAGTGCCATATTATAGTAATAATTTAAACTATATATATGATTAAATGCAGAGAGCTATTGATAATATCATCAAGTTCATACACGCAGATGAAGCTGTGTTTACGTTCAACACTTTTATTAATAAGTCATGGTACAAGAAGTATGATAACATAGAAGTTAATGACTAAAATGTAAAGGTAGTCACCCATGCAATTCTAGCTGGTATAAGTGAAGATTCAGGCTTAGAGAGTTATGTCATTCATCCTCATTCTATTAAGCGAGAGTAGTATATAAAGCTCCTACATAAGCTCAGAGAGAAGTATAGCAACCAAGAGATCATCCTGTTTGTTGATAACCTTTCAGTTCATAAGACTAAGGAGTCTAAGAAAGCTTATGAAGACCTAAATATAACTCCTATTTATAACGTTCCTTATAGTCCTTAATTTAATGGAATAGAATTCTACTGGAGTTAAATCAAGACTCACTACAAGAAGCTGCTGCTGTATCATCTTAGCATGACTTGCCTATCGATACAGTAGACTTGATTCAAAGCAGCTGTAGAGAGTAAGCGTAGATAAGACAACAGTTTGTGCGAGAGAAGGAAGAATGAATGTTTATAAATAAGTTTTAGATTTAAACGAATGAATATATTCACATATTAAATTGGCCCATAAAGGGGTTTGGCTTCTCTTTCTTCTCCTCTTCTTAAGGCTTGCTTGGACCCATATTTCTTCTCTTTGTGCCAGCTCCTGCATCTATGTTCATTTCTTCTAGCTTTTAGACATCTTTATAAAGTCTTTTGCTCACTTCATAAATAGTCTATGACTTTCTCTCTCTGTGAACCTTCGCATGCTCTTTCATTAGGAATAAACCAGTTCCAGGTTTCCCTACAAAGTTATGAATCAAAGCTTACTAGAGAAGAATGGGTGCTTCTTAAGCTCAGCGAGCCAGGTCTCGCTTATTAGTATGCCTTGCTTGTTTTAATCTTCAGGATAAATAGAGTAGCGTTTTTTGTGAGCTTCTTCAATGATCTCTCTGAGATAACTCTCTCTTAAAAGTGCCAAGAACTCCAAAGAAGAAGCTCCTTTCTGGAAGCTTGTTAGAGACGTGTTTCTTGGTAGGAAGATAAACTACCAACTCTTCATCTTTCATCGCATCCTCGTAGAGATTAGTAACTGAAATCTCTGGGTAGTTTGGTATATCTATCAACTTTATTCACTGTTTTTGAAGGCTTTCTTCTCATCGCAGACTATAGCTTTTAAGAATGAAATTTTGGTACCTTCCATCGTTGGAAGGAATAAACCCACTATAGCATATGATTAAGAATATGTCACATGCTTACCATGCTAAGTGAGGTATCGATAGAGATCTTCCTTGCTTCTAAATCTTGAGATCATTTCTTAAGCTTCAACCCTCTTCATTGCAGTACTTATAGATTCCATCCTTGTTCCTTCTCTTGTTATTGAATTTCAAATTTTAATATATAGAGTTCTGGATCCTACTGTTAAAAATCTTAGTATTAAAAAAGGGCATCTTATAGGAGGTCAACCTGGTAAGGATGCGTGGTGAGAAAGCTGGCAGAAGCTGTAACAAACTTCAGAGATGGAGCTCCATTTTTATCAATTTAGTTCCATTAAATTAGGACTAAATTTGTTTAAATTTGATTAGTACCGGTACTAAATTCGATTAAATTTAATTGGTACCAATTTAATAGTACCAAAACTTAATTAGTACCTAGTTTTAAACTAATGAGGTTTTAATGGAAAAGTTCCAAAATGGTTCAAAACCTAATTGGTACCAGTACCGACCTGAATTTATTCTCAGTTGGTACCAAAATTAAAAATATTAAGCATAAAATTAGAAAATCTATAGTTATAAACTAAGTATAAATATGATGTCTAACACCTAAGAATCAACCATTGTTGTTGCAGTGCCAGCTCCTATACAAAGTTAGTATAG
>ARYC01002824.1:0-23399 GCA_000711775.1 Oxytricha trifallax | reverse complement strand
CAGCGTTTTGTTGGCCGTAACCATGGTTTTAATTTTACAATCCCGTATTTTCGTCTGAGATATCATCATAAAGACTTGGAATTGTTCCATCATGCTTCTTACCCCACGTGTCATTGCAACCTTAAGAGTTAGTTTATGGAACATTTCCATCACCAAGGAGTTAACCTTAGTTGATAGAGTGTTATTAGTCTGGTTCAATCTGTTGAATTTAAGTACCGAGTCCCTTATCTGGTTAATTTTCATCATCCACGAGTATGACCTAAGTTTTATCTTCATCAGTATCGAATTATTTAACACTGGATGGCCTCTACCTTGAATTGGAACCCGTTTGATTGCTATCCAGTCTTGAATTCGAAGCATTTGCGTTAGCTTACCCTCTGTTTAAGGATAGGACCTCTTTGCTTTGATTTTAAGAAGGAATATCAAGTAGTTTTGGCAGTTTTTTATGTTGTAAGAGCTACCTTTACTTTTGTCTCTATTCCTATCTGCGGGTAACATCTTCAGCGTAATACTTGTACATGTCATTACCAATCGTTTCTCTGCTCTGAGTTTACTTGAAGCCTTCATCTTGCTGGTAATTTTTCTGACCCTAGAAATCATTCATGCCATAGTTTATGTTGCTTCTAAACATTTCCTTTCTGTTTAAGTTGTACCCTGAAGGAAGCTGCTGCTGCATCTGATTCATGTTAGTTGACAATCTAGACTACTATTAATCCCTTTGCTGGTGATAGTTTTACGAGTAGTTTTGGTCAACTCCTTCATAGAATTACTGTTGATTGGGGTAATTTGGAAATGTTCCGATAGGTGTAGTTCCATAAATTTCAGTAGGATTTCTCTGCTAGAATTAGTTCACTGATGAGAGAACTTGCTGGATTTGCATCTTGTCCTGGTACTGTTATCTGTGTTGCTCATGTACATTGTCAAATGCTTGCGACTATCTTATAGAATGGGACTGCTGATAAGGATTTGCTTGGCTTGGCTGTCCATAATTAGAAATCCTTGAGGGAGTTTGTGAAAGTCTTAGCTCTGCATCAAGTCTTCGTCTTCCATTTCTACATCTTAGTCAGAATCACTAATCTATATCATGCTGTTGAGTGTAAGTCCTTCAAACATTACAGCGTTGTCATGATCATTTGAAAGCTAGTTAACTTTTTTGATGTAGAATGATGGGGGTTTAACAATCACTTTCCTATAAAGAAATGTTAGAATTTAAATCCACTTACTGAAGAGTGTCATTTTTTTTGGAGCTGTAGTGCAAAAACCTGTTCTTGAAAGCTTCTAAGTGGAGAAGCCATGGCGAGTTCTCAAGCAGAGCTTATTCTCTGGCAGACAGTCCATCTAGATTTTTGATTGGAAGTCTCTTTACTTGGTCTTTTAGGGTAAGAAATTCGTCATCATATCTCTGTTGTTTTGAAAGATAATTATCTGGCCAAGGAGTATTTCTCTATGCTTAATCAGCGAGGCTTTGAATAAGACCCATTACAATCTTTAGATCATCAGGGATCGACCAGTTGAGTGTCATTACGAGAGGATGGAATTCATTCTCCTTCAGTTAGAGATAACTATAGAATTTTAATCTAAAATATGCTTACGTTGATTCATAAATCTTGAAATACTCTTGGTAAGATTTATTGATAAGTTCCATAAAAGTTTCATGAAGACTTTCGAGTACATCCTGTGCCAATAAAAGATCTTTCCTTGAGGTTGTGCGAAGCTCTGAATTTCTGGGAGGGTTTTTAACCAAGGTGACGAGTGTGTTAAACTGATAGATTGAGTTAATAATGCTTAGAGGCCTGTTAGGATATCCCTTCTAAGCTACATATACATCATTATTTATTTAGCCTCTGAGCATTTACCCTAAAATATTTAGCTAGCATTAAATTCTTACTTAACATATCAGAGCGTTCTTAAATAGATTTATTAGCAAATCTATCAACGAATTCAATAATGTATTCGAAATTCTTGTAGTTCGAAAGTGTGGTCTTGTAGTAAATGACTAAGTCCTTCGGAACTTCCTTCCATGTCTCACATTTCGAGGCTTTTTCATAGGTGAGTCTTATCACTTGATTCTGAAGGTATCCAATTCCTCTATGCAAATCAATGTACGCCTGATGAAGATTAGTTGATGAGTACCTATAAATTAAGTTAGACAAATGGAAATGTTACATAGAAAAGAAACGCACGAAGAATTAACGAGTCCTGTATTGGAAATCGTCGTATTAGTATAGAATAGTCTTCTCCATTTCATATCTTAGCTTGCACCCATAGAATCGCACTTCGAAACTGCTTCATACCTGTAGAGAACGCGGGGTCTTCAGTAAAATCATGTATAAACACCTGGCAAGCTTCTTTTAATTCATTATTCTTCGAATCGATACTTTTGGGGATCAACACAGTCTTTTTACTGTACGAAGATTTGATCGTCAATGACTTATCAGCATTCTTGCGGATGACCCCGAATATTGACTGAGGAATGTCTCGACCACGTTGATGGAAGATCAGCTCTACAATGATAGAGTTCCTGTCGTTTAGATAATCAGAGAAAAGCTTTTCGTTATTCGAAAACTATTGGCCGAAGCTGCCAAGCTCATAGAAACTTGCCTTCTTGTAATCTATTGTACCGAGCCTTTTGAATACATATGTTCTAGAGAGCTCATCGAAGACAAGCCAGTCGAGAGCATGCAAGAGAGGAAACTTCATGGGGTTCAAGAAGAGGGGGTTCACAATAGGCTAGGGGGCTGCTTTGAAGAGTGCACATAGTAGCATACAGAATGATCTCCTTTCGATATAAACCAGGCCATCGCTCAAGAGGTTCACTAGCTGCATGAGTTAGTCGAGGTAAGGAGTCGAGTGTTGGCAATTGAGCACTTTGCTGCAGAAGTTTACATTGGGATTGAATGCATGCTTGTCCCTGTACTGGTAATCCTTGATTCTGTTTGGTTAATGGATGAATCGATGAGGAGTAAACATTAGTCTGTAAACAGAAGCGTTAAAGAAGGGAGAACCAGTGTAATTGTACCAAGAAGACTCGAAATTATCCTGTATGTACTCAAAGCATTCATTAGCTTTCTGAATCATGAATGGGTATTGGTAAATTCTGAGGGCAGTAACTCTTCAAATCTCTCCTTGACATACCAACAGCGAGTGAATAAGAAATGGCTGGGGATCATGTCAAGCTTGTCCTTGACTTAGCTTTGAGATGCTTACTCAACATTTGAGCTTAGAGTCTTCTGGTGGTATTTCTTGCGAGAACTTAATGGGTATCTGTGTTGCTCAAAGCTGCTTTGATTGGCATTGACATTAAGCATTTACTGGTCTTCTTTTCCGTCATCGGGATCACCACCACCAATATTATTTTAGTTGAGTGAATTGAGAGAGGTTTTCTGTCTCTTTATTCTCTGCTTTTCATTTTCTTTTATCACGTCTGAAAGGTCTACTTACTCAGCTCTCTTACCAAGCATTCTCTTGTACGTTGTTTGAGTAATTAGCTGGACCTCTCGGTCTTTTTCAACGAAGCAGATTTTCTTTTCATCTCAAGTTGATATTAGACCACTTTTTTGTTTGCAAAGAAGAAGTCAACAGCACAGGTTCCAGAGTTCATTTTTTGGGAATTCTAAAGCATTTCCAGAAGAGGGAACTCACCGAAGCAATCACTCTTCGCGTATTTCTTTTCGAACTGGGTGATAAGTTAAATCACATCTCTAAAGTAGTGAGAGGTTTTCAGGTCTTCCGCGATGGTGTTCTTGAGAATAGTCTCATAGTCCTCTTTTAGCTTTGCCTCAATCAATTCCCAATTGAAATTATCATTAGGATTGGGGGGAACGCTTTAGTTCATGTTCATCATGCTTTCAGTAACACCACATGCAGGTCGTTCGTAGTTAGAAACTCTCATAGCGCAGCTGAATTGGCTTCCATAAGCTGATTTCCTGGTCTGGCTTTGGCGATGTCTGTCATATCGAGTCTCCCTTTCCTCTGAATGGTAAGAGTTGTTCAAATTGCTGCTCTTTCTCACACTGTAGGGTTGCTTTTGGCTGGGTTCTCTCTGGCTTTGAAGTCTGCTTCTTGAGGGCTCTGGGGTATAGCAGTCTCTTTATTTGGCAAACTTGCTCTTGGAATCGCTTTCGAAGGTGGTCTTCTTCACTGAGGGGATGTTTCTCAGGTTATAGGGAGTGGTCACGCGTTACTTCATCTGTCTGGGGGATTGTTGATCATCATCATCCTCATCATCATCATCATCTTCAACAAAATGATTGACTTGGGTGCGACTTTTCGAAGAGTTTAGGCTGCTTGCTGCTGGTTTAGGTAGAGGGTTGGTAGGTGATGGGTTTGCACTTTGTCCCCTTGAGGTCTTCTTCAGTCTCTCAGCTTCTTATACCACAGCTTCATCTGCCAAAGCCTCGATTTCCTTGACAAAATCTTGTTCTGCGGGATCGTTGTACTTGGCTTTGAAAGCATTCAGAAGTTCAACATCATTTTTGATCTCGAGTCCTGAAATCTTGAGGACTTTCTTGACATTTTAGTTGGTCGTAGGCTTGGTGAACTTCTTCTCTTGGTAGTCTGCGGGCATAGGGTAATCAACTTAAAATGAACTACCACTGATGGTATAGTTGGTCTGGCTTTGAATTGAACCTTTCTGGATCTGAATGTTGATGTTTTGAGATTAAATCAAATCATCCATGTCCTTGCGGAATTATTCTGCCTCGGCGAGAGTGAACGTAGACTGAGTGGCAGTGTTAATGCTAACCTGACTCATGATCTATGAGACAAAGTTACTGGCTGGCTTGCAAACGTACTCGGTCAGGATAGGGTTCATTCCTTTGCACTGGATCAGCTTCTTCATGAGTAAGGCGATGTTGAATGGATTTCCTGATGCGAGGAATTCGAGCAAGGAACAGTTGAAGACCAGGTTTTGCTTGGAGTTCTTGCACTCCACAGTCACTTTGGCATGTTGCAGCATCAATCTGATGGCACGATCCCCTTACATAGCTGAAGAGATGTGCCTGAGTTTATCGAAATCGGTGTTGGAGAAGTTAAAAGTTCCTGTGGGAAGCAGGAAATCTTCGAAAATCATTAAATTAATTATAAAATTCTGAAAGATCGGACTTAAATCATAGTTCAAAATCTCAGAATGATTTTCATTGGTTTGAGTTTTTAGTGTTATTTGAGTTATTAGTATTAACTATTAAACTTTAAAAGACTGTAATATATATAAACCCCTCACAAGGAACAGCACTTTGTTATTGGAAATGTTACATTCATTCAATATATCATCGATTGGTAGCGAACATTCAAACAATTCCTTTTCATCGCAGTCGATTCTGAATTTTGGGTTTCTCTGCAATCAAGAGTTAGAGGAAATCAAGCAGAGTGCGCTGAAGCCATAGTAGAAGACTATACTCAAGTGGACATCGGTCGTACTAGGCACCAACTTCCCCTCAATTCCTAAGCCATTGAAGCTCACTTACACCTCAGGTACTCTCCTTAACAATGGGTAGGTGCCGCCATCAACGATGGGAATTCTGGGTGGACAAATCATACGACTACCATTGGAGAATGTTGAGTGAGCAGTATCATAGTTAGTCGATATTTCAAGTTTGGCAACTGATGACTAGCTTTGTTATGGCCTTGAGCAGTACCTTCGTATGATTAGAAAGCCATAACAGCATACAGGGTAGATAAACTCTAATGTAATGCATAAGAACCTGCAGATAAAGTAGAGCGATGAGCTGTGGTAAGGCCTGCAAGACTTCATGAAAGAGCAGGCTGGGGTTTTCGATTTATCAAATCGTGACTACTCAAACCATTAACCAATGAATGGATCCTCCAAGAATCCTTACCTGAAACGTCGAGATGCGAAGCTGGCGCTAAAGAAAATCTAAGTGGTTTAACAATACAAGGTGGAGGGCATGAAACCCAAGGATATAGCACTTGAGATGGGTGTGGATCGACGATTTGTATACAAAGCAATCGAGAAGTTCAAGTATGAGGTGGAGCACAGAGTGCTGAATCCAAAACAAAAGCTCAAGAATGGGAGGAAGAATACGCGGAGCAACCCGCTGTTGCTGAAGGCGATTGCTACTATACTTGAACAGCAAGGCATCTACAAGATCACTGGCTGGCGCCTGCATCATAACTTGCTTGAATTGCAGAGTAAGGACTAAGAATATAAGAACCTAACAGTGCCCAGCGTTGCTACGCTATTAAAGGTACTCAAGGAAAGTTTCCATTTACGATTTGGCAAAGCCCAGAACGCCAATGCGAAGTATAGAGACCCATCCTTCAACGAGAAGAGGCTTTGGGTGTCAAGACTGCTCGCGCAGCTATTCTTGGAAGATGCAGTGATCATATCAGTAGATGAATCCAACTTCAGGAGCGATTACATGCCTACAAAGCAATGGAGTTTCAATTCAGCTGCCCTTCACAAGGAAAACCAATAAGTTGACTCCTCTCTGGCCCCTGCTGTTGGTAAGACCGAGGTTCTCGTCACCGACGATGTCATCCAGTATGGCGAGATGCTGGTTGGCTACTCTAACATCGAATCGAACACATCTATAATCAATGGGGCCAGAAAGTATGATAAAATGAAGACCCCGAACACCCCATTTTTGAAAGACCAAGTTTCAATTCAAGATGAAAGTGACCTGAAAGCTGAAATTCTGAGACCCCAAGCAATTCTGGGAACCCCTAGGTAAGTATTGCTGCTATTGCTTAACTATTTGAATACAGCGTCATCAACAGCTCGAGGGATGTCAAATCTGATGGTAAGGGTTCTATAGTAGCTTAAGAAGACTAAATTGGCAATACTGCACGAATAGTGGCTGGATCTGGAATTGTTCCATCAAAAATTTCAAGGCCAAACTCGAAATCGATCTTTAGAAAGTTACGGAGGAAATCTTCCGCCTAGAGAGAGCATATCTTTGAGGTTAAGGAGTAAAGCATCGCTGCCACTCCTGTCAAATGCAGCGATAAATACAAGTATACTCAGCTGTCACCTATCCTAGAAGCCCCAGAGGGCAGTGCTCAATAGACATCCCTGCAGAAGCGCTTCAGCGCGATCAGAATATAGAGCTCCTCCAAGAAATCAAGCAGCTAACCATAAACCCCTCTCAAATCTGCTTCTGTTCTCACTCCATTGGTCCAGAACCTGGCCAGTCTCAGACTATAATCAACTCAACGCAAGGGCAGCGAGGTATTGAGCGCGAATGGCAATGAAAATATGGCATGCATCACTCCCCGACGCTTGCAGCTGTCCAGCAGGCCTCAAAGCAGCAGCGAAATCACAGAGAATCGACAGGAAAGTAAGCGAATTCTTTGGATATTGACACTTCTATAGATGATTCTAAGTTCCCTAAGTCCATTAAGGATAGTAATCAAGCATCTCAAGCTGTAGTCGATGCAGTTGAGGCCTTACCCTCATTCACCTATACTCCGATCGCAATCACGAAGCAGCAAGTCATCCAGCGGTTGGGGTCTTACGGGGTCTTGGCTCGAAATCTCTCAATCACCAAGGAATCCACTAAGAGATAGCAATTTTCGATGAGCTTTGTGGCAGCCATCACCAAGGACCAGCTGATCTCTAGCCAAATCATTGAGGGGGCCTTCGATGCGGTGCTGTTCGAGAACTTCCTCTATCACACCCTGCACCAGCTGCGCACAGACAAGGATCTCGCCCATAAAAATATCGTGCTCCTCATGGACAACGCAGTCATTCACAAGTATTCAGAGGTGCTGGAGACTGCAAGGAAGTTCAAGGTCACTGTCCTCTTCAATGCAGAGTACTCACCCTGGCTTAACCCCATCGAGCATCTGTTCTCCTACATCAAGAGGCACCTCCGATAAGAGCAAGCTGACAGCAAGTAAGCATACTATACCTAACTTTTCATAGGATCCACCTGGTGAAGCGGCTTTCGCAGATTCTGAAGGCCATGACCAAGACAGTCGTCAACAAGCTCTGGGCTTTCAGCGTGAAGCAGTGTGCAGCCCCATCAAGCATGGATTTGTGTGAAGTTGATCTGAATGATGATGAGTTGAGGAGCTGGAGCAATAGAACTGACCAATACAACCATAGACAGCACTTGAATCGTCAAATTTATTGATTAAAAGCCCCCTTATTACATATCACACTTTTAAGTTTTAATTCTAACTAATCAAACCAAAAATCCAAAAACCTCTCTCATTTTCGCTCATTCAAATCATCATTTTGGCTCTCCTCCATTAAAGCTACCGAATTTGGTGCTCAAACAGTCGAGCAGGACTTGAAAGTTGCTGAGCTGGGGGTTTTAAAACATGGAGAATACGATATGGTCCTAAATTTCATCTGGCATTCATCAAGCAACGAGTTATTGACCATTTATGGTGATTCCACTCTCGATCATGAATATTTTGTCATAGATGTAAATGATTGGCAATCATTTTAAAAGTTGGACAGTAAAAACGACTATTGGTAACTAAAATAGAGATTCAGTCTATAAATTTAGTTTTTCCGCTTAAATTTCAAACATTTCAGTTGAAGATAGCTTAAATTCTCAAGTAATAGCTATAAGTGTTAGAATACAAATGAAAAGTAAATAAATCTAAATTGGTTATAAATATTATTAATTTTTATTAATTTATACAATTTCCTATTTTTATCTATTTTAGCAATATTTACTTTATGTATAGATAAAACTTTGTGAAAGTTGAATAATTTATTTTTGTATATTATTATAAGATATAAAAGATATAATCTATATTATAAAATAGAATATGGATAGTTTCAATGATAAAACTAAAAATTAAGACAATCTTTTCAAAAGCGAAGACATAAAATGCATTATCATGAAAAACTTCAATTATTTATCTTCATAACTTGTTTTAAAATGACAATTTCTAACCAAATATTTTTGGATGTAATCTATATTCCTTTTAATAATTGAATTTATAAGATTTCTTGAAGTTTAATTATAAAACAAAACTTATTTTAGTAGATTTATAAAAATAAACGTTTAATTAAATTTTGAATTAATATTTAATTTAACCATATTATATTTAAAATTATCAAACACTCTATAGCGAGTTTGAAATAGATTTATGTAGCTAGGCAAACTATATTTTTAAGGAAAGTCATTAAAAACATTCTTAATAAAAAGTATATTATTACATTTATAAATATATCTATATTTCATATAATTAAGGAGTTTAAAAAGATTTCTAATAAGAGATACACATCCTATGAATTATTTCAATTAAATTGAAACAGATTTTTGTGCTTTTATCTAGTTTAGATTGAGACTAAAATAGGGAAAGAAAATGTAAGAGCATATTTTCTATGAATAAAGTTATAAGAAATGAGATTCTAGCGTATTTATTAAATAATAATTTACCTTAACAATAATTTTGAGTACAATCTCTTAATTGGCCGCATTTAGATACCCCAAATTATAATAAGGCGCAATACTCTTAGTTCAGGAAAAACTAAAAGTGGGTTTTTCATAAATGAGAAGTTTGAAATTAAATCAATCATTATAAGTTAAATTCATAATTATATTATTTTTAAAAATTAAGAATGTAGCAATTTTATTATAAAAATATATAAAAGTAAACGTATGAGGGCTTTCATAAAATAAAATAATTATAGTATTCTGTTAACTAACAAAATAATGCATTAATACTATATCAAGGATATTCATAAATATATTATATTCAAATTAATAAGTGGAATTCATAAATCCTCTATCTTTTAACTCTACATTAATATCTCTATGAATATAATATAACCATATTGCATTAAGATTTATTTGTGTTATAAAGCTAGACACTTTGAAATGAATTAGAACCACTTCATGGTTCTTTACTATTAATCTTTCACATGTTTTATTCATTGAAGATTTTGATAATTTTATTAACTTCCTCACAAAAATAATATTAATTAATTATAAATATTAATATTTGTTTGAGATTATTATCTTGATATTTATTGAGACCAGGCAAGTCCTTCACCTTGTTATACATCAGCCAAACTTTCTGAGAAAATTTTTTCTTATAAATTTTAGCAACTTTTTACCTTACTGTATGATTTTCCAGCATAATGTTAAATCTCATTTAATATACATAAATGATATATTTTTTTTAATATTTAACTTTCTTTTTTTTTAATAATTAATAAAATTAAATTAATAAATTTATAATTTATTATTTCAAAAGTTAAAAGTCTTGGTATTCAATATCTAAGGCATTTTAATATTTCATAATTGCGCATCAAAAATTATTTTTTTAAATAATTAGCTATAAACAATAATATCTTGGTTTACAAAATATATTGTTCAATATATTTTAGTTTAAAATCAAAAATAATTAAAAATAAAGGTTTAGAATTGATTTTTTAATTATATTAGATATAGGTCGAATTAAAAAGTTATCCATTTTTAAAATTGATAATATATGTTTAAGATATTATTTTAATTGAGATTAAATTTAGATTTAATTAATTATTATTTATTTTGTACAACTTTAAATATTATAATACTCCTAAATTGAAATAGATCAGTATTTTGCGAGGGAGTGAGACAAAATTTAAAAGTTTGGTTTTTCAACTTTTTTTAATGCAATTTTATCATAAATAGATTTAAGTGATTTGTAAAAAATTATTTTTTATCATCAAGTAGTTTTATGAATATATTATTATTACACTCATTTCCTTACTATTAGCGCAACTAATTTACTTTCCTATTCTCCGATAATTTAATCGTTTAAAAATAGTTTGATATATAAATAATAAATGGTCTCGTTTTATCACCAAATAAAAATTCTCAAAATATAGTATAAATGTATTCACACTCAAATACATTTTAACTTTAAAAAATTGCCTTTTATTTTATTTCTTTATAGATGCTTCTTTATCCGATAATTTTGCAACTCATTTTTTTGCTTATAATATGATAATAACATATATAATAATGATATTAAAATCACCTAGGATGGTTGTATATTTGCTAAATCAAAGCTTATTATAAACAATTGATCAAAATTTTTGCATAAATTTTTTATCAATCATTTAATAAAAATTAACTTAAAAATCAAATATAAACATTATAAATTTAAACACTTATACAGTTAATGCTTCATCTGACTTTATTTAAGCAAGCAAATATTTACCTATTATTAATAATTTTTAATAGTTTTCGGTATATATTATATATTACTTTAGAATTTATGTATACAGGAATTCTATAACACAATTGTTAAAGGGATAAACTTCAGTAAAAGCTTAGAAATCAAAAAACCTTTGGAATTTAAGAAAATAAGGTAGAATATTATAATAAATTGAATTAAAATTATTATAACCTTAATTGGTTCTAATTATTTTATACAAACAATTAGTCTTAATGCGAGATATTTTGTTTGTAATAATTTAAAAATATACGCTTTTACTATACAATTAAATAATAGAAGCAAGTAAAAGCTCAACAAGATCAACATATATGCATACAATCAACCGCAGTTTAATCTTCTAAATTTTAGTTGTAATTTTAATTAATATTTACATGTATTCAAATTAAAATAAACTCTAAGTTTTTGGTTTTAATCATATTTTAATGTTACAGTTTTATTGACTGTGTTTATCTCTAAAGAACATTGCAGAAAAATAATCTGGATGATTTGAGAAATTAAAATTTCGATTTAAATAAAATAAAATTATAGTTTTGGTAAAGTTCAGACTGTTGTTTACTTAACAAAACTTTTAATATAAAAACATTTTTAATTTACTTTTATATTTCAACAATAATTGCTATCAGAAGTCATGAATGCAGAATATTGAGAGTTAAATAAAGACATCGAAAAGAATTGCATAATTTCTTATAAAAATGACTAGATGGAGCTTAATCTCAAAGAGGAAAGGCAAACTGATATGAATCTTGCACATTGCTTAAGAATATTATGAATATGCAAAAGAAATAATTTATTTTCTTGAAATTTATATATAAACAGAAAATAATTACATAAACTTAATTTTAAATTGATCAATCTAGTAACACTCTTAAACTTCCTTGTTTTGTATATAAAATTTTAATACATTATGCATATTTTTATTGTTTCTTGCTTTATATACGCACAATTTATAATAATAAATACTAATAATTAGGTTTTGCTTAGACAGTAATTTATCTATTAATATTTATAAGACAAAGAAATTGAAATGATTAATTTGTAATTAAGAAGGAATGACAGTATTTATTAACTTAATAGATTACTCACACACTCAATGGTTATAATATGTAAAATTAACATTGTCTTTTTGTCAGCTAAGGTAAAATTGTAGGGAAATTATAATATAATATATATTTATTAGGCGAAACATTTACAGTTAGTAAATAATTTAAAGATTAATAAAATATAATTCTTATTCACACTCTTTCGTTCTTAATTAAAATTCATATTAAAGACCACTACTTTTTTTTTATTTTCCAATATTTTTTTAAAATATTAAATATTATAAGTCTAGATTGGCTTCTTCTTTTTAATTTATAGCTACCTTGTTATTTCTATTTATTATTTTAATTAGTTATTTATAACAAGTTCTAAAAGCCAAATAATAAATTGATTTATTTTTAATTTACTAAATTAATATCAAGCAAGAAAAATAATATTAATAATAATTTACAAAATAGGGAATAAAACAATTTTAAACTCTCTCTAATTATTTTTTGATATTAAAATTCAAATTATGGGACATTGTAAAAGATTCCTAAACATATTATTTTAAATAAAATAATCAATACTAAGAACTTCAATATTTCCATTTTTAAATTTATGTTTCAAACTTAACTTTACTATTTTAAGCAAATTTTTTATTATATAAGTGAAACAAATATACTATTATTTTTTTCTTTAATCATTTCCATATATTATTATCTATTTAATTGAAATTTTTTAGATTTGCATAAAAATTATAAAAGTTTGCCTTTCTTATATTATCTGATAATAAATCTTAACTCAGGTATATCTACCATATTTATATTTATTTGGTCATACTTATTAGCTGTTTATGTTGGTTAATTTATCAAGTTGAGATCTCACCAATTTATAAAATTTATAAAAAAGCTTGACTTTATTTTTTTTGTATTATTTAGTTAATTCCTTTATCGAGTAGTTTATAAAATAGTATAAAATTAATATTTTCATATTCTATCTTACTTTTAATTACTTGTGAAACTTAATTTTATGACACATTTTTTGTAATTTATATGCTAATAATTAAATTATTAAGTCTTTTTTATTAGTATTGATCAATATCTAAATGATTAAAAATGTGTAATAATTTGTTTCTTGTATTTAAATGAAAGAGGTACTTTCAGTCTTAAGACGCTAAGATTATTAATATTCAATGCATTAGTATGATTAAAAATATTTTTTTTATATAAAATCATTTGAAATCTTACTCACTACAATTAAACAAGAAATTTTAAAATCTATAGTTTATTTCTCTTAATTTGAGTCATTTTCTTTTTACTTAAAAATAAAATCACATATAAATCAAAAAAAATTATCAGTCAATTATAATCTAAATAATAGATTTTGAAAAAAATACTCAAGGAGTTTATTTAATTAGGAAAATTTTAATTCAATTCCTAATTAAAAAAAAGAATATTTTTAATTTAATGTAGCTAAATTAGAATCTAAACTTATAAATATCTTAGAATAATCTGAGAAAAGTTTCTCTCTAAATATAATTAGCTCTTTCAAATTTAATCACATGTTTGCTTGAAATATGTAAGTCAAAGGTTAAGCTTTGTTATTAATCTAAAGTAATAAATTTCTTGCAGGAGCAAACTGTCCTAGATTTTATATTTAAAAATTATAGTATAATTAAATTTATATCACGTTTAACGAATTTAGCAATTGATTTAGTAAAACATTAAATGAAGATAAAATAAAGATTTCCTTTTTCAATAAGTATCTACAAATTAATTTGGTAATATAATATAAAATTTTTAAGGAAAAATTATCAAAAAAATTTAGCAATTTGTTTAAGATATAAACAAATATTACAATTATAAGAAATTACTTTTGAATATAGTCATAATCAATATCCAATAAGAACTTGATCATTCCTTAAATTACTTTTTTATATAGAAAGTACGAGTAATATAATACTATTTAATAATTTATAAATTAAGATTTAAATAAATGGGATAGTATATGTCGAGATATGCAATTTTTTACTTTTAAAACTTTTCAAAATAACCTTAAATTTATAAATTTCCTAAATAAATTTATTAAATAATTTTAGCTTTACAAAACTAATTTAAACAAATTGAAAGTCAATCATAGATAAATAAAAGTAATTATTTAAAATAAGAAATTTTATATTAATGTCAAAAAAATTAAAAGAATGTAGTTTTTTTAAATAATTTATTGTAAATGTACATTTTCTTACCATATTTGTTGATCATTTCAATTTCTCATAATTATTATTTTTATTGATACTAATATTAATTTTTTAATGTTAATATACAACTATTTTTAAAATTATAATTATCTTTTTATTAACTACCATAAATATTTCAATCTTTCCATTTTTCCTGCTTTTTATTAATAAATGAAATTTATTAAGTTAAGGTTGCTTTTACTGTACTAGACTTGCTGAAAAAAATAAAATTAATTTCAAAAATATCTAATTTTTTTGGTTAAAAATCTTGATTAATATCTCTTTCATTTAATTAATTCGTAATTAATTGTCAGTTATTTAGTATTAATTTTTTCAGGGGAACTAATTATAAAAGAATTTTCAAACTTAAACTCTATATCCAAAAATAAGGGTTTCAAAAAAATCTCATTAAATAATGTATTGATATTCTTTGATACACAGTTTAAATTTGATTTTTAATTACTTATTAACTGTTCTAACATGATTGAAACTCAGTATTGTAGAAATACATTTGATTTGGTAAATAATATTTAAATTTGAGATTTAATTATTATAATTATTGGCAGTTAACTATTTCGAAACCTAGACAATATGGTACTCGTTCGATAGAGAATTTATAACTAGCTGGACTTTAATATTGGCGGTACTATTTTATCGCATCCCTTAAGCAATATAAATCGATTTTAATTTAGGCATCAAAATAAACTAAACAAATCACCCAAAATTAAAATCGATTTATATTGCTTAAGGGATGCGATAAAATAGTACCGCCAATATTAAAGTCCAGCTAGTTGTAAATTCTCTATCGAACGAGTACCATATTGTCTAGGTTTCGAAAAAGTTAACTGCCAATAATTATAATAATTTAATTTCAAATTTAAATATTATTTTCCAAATCAAATGTATTTCTACAATATCAATTAAAATTATGAATTTTAAATAACTTAAACAATAATTTCAAAACATGAAATGTAATCATCTTTAAATTTTAATTGCCAACTTTCATGTAAATATCATGAGCAAATTAATTTAATTATATTTACTTAATAACTAAATAAGCATAAAAATTATCAATTTTCTTGTTTATATAAAATTTTATGATAGATAAAGTTTAGTCTAGAATAACTTGTTTTATACTATATTGTCTTTATAAATAAAAAAATTTCAAAATTATTAAAGAAAGTGAGCTATTAGTTTATAGTTAACTATTTAAAAAAAAGTATTATCGGTTTTCCTGCTTAGATAAGAAATTTATTCTTAGTGGTCACAAATATAAATATTTTATTGTATTATCCGTTGAATTTAATACTGGAAGAATTTCTGTTTTATTTTTAAAACAAATAAAACAGAAATTAATTTTAATTAACCTAAATGATAACATATTCTTTTATTCACAAATTAAATGCAGTGCTTAAACGAACAACTATTTAATAGCTTAAACACTTAAATTCTTTTTTTAAGTCATCTCACTTCAATATTTTTTTAAAGAAAATAGATTTTGTCACTGAGTGAAAAACTCTTAGAATTGCTACGAATTCAGCAAGAATTAATAATATATTTTTTTTGTAAATTTGTTAATTTAAGTAATATATAGGGACCTTAAATTCTCTTTGATATATTTAAAATCTAATAAATACTTAATTTCTTGAAGATGGCACTAATTGCAATAATGAATGGTTTTTTGGGCTTACAGACTAGTGAAAATAGATTTAGATTGAAAATCAATATAATTGAAAAAGTTGGAAGTTTGCAATTCAGCTAACAATGAAAATTGTTCAGCAGAATATATAGCATCTTCCACAATTTAAAAAGATTAAGGCCAAAATACTTAAATTAAAATTAAATTTTATTAAATTAAATTATCTTTGGATATTTTTTAAAAATTGGAATATTGACTTAAGTTCAATAATTATTCCATCGTATTAAGGTAGAAGGCTTTCTTATATTTATAATACTTTAGAAAATATAAATCATTTTTTAGCAAAAATAAATTCATTATAAATATTCTAGTTTTTTCAGAGTTATTATTCTTACAAAAACATTAAATCTTTCGTTTAATCTAGATGGTAACATTGTAATTGAGTAATAGATTTAAAAATAAAATTAATTCTTTTAATATTTGAGGAATATGATAATGTAAGTGCAAGAAGTACCAACATAATTTGAATTATGTGTATTCATGCCATTTAATACTTAATACAAATCAGTTTACTTGAATTGATATTACTTTATTTGTTTCTTTGAATTTACTGAGTAAAAGAATTTTAATAGTTGAGACATTTTATTATTTTGATATAATAAAATCATCATTAATCTAAGTTTATATTTATAAGTTTTTTTATGCTTAAATGAAAAAGATACCTGCATGAAAAAATTGTAATTTTGATATTGATAAAATACAAAATATTAGGAATTTTTAAAGTTTAATTAAAATAGAACTGTAATGAATATGATAATTATAACTCATTTTTTAATTATACTAGAGAAATGGCGAGAAATGCGATGAAATATTATATATAAAAGTACTAGTTTACTAACTGAGTGTGATTTGATAAATATGGTTTTATATATTTTTAGATTTTCCAGAATTATTCTATTTATGCAAACAACATTTAAGTGCATGGTTATTAGATTGTTAATATTATAGTATATCAGTAATGAAAATTTTGATATTTCTTTATTTCCCTGCATATATTTGAGTATTTTTAGCTAAGTTTCCCATAGAACTTTTAATTATTAAGTTTTTACCTACATGATTAAGATGAATTATGAACTAAATACTCCAAGTAATAAGTTATAATATGAAAATCATAAGTATTTAGAATAATTTAAGAAAAATGAGGGTTTAACTTACTTGAATGAGTTTAGATTACTGTAATCACTATATCCCATTTTTAAACTAGAAGTATTAAAGTAATTTCAGTTTATATTTAATTAACTATTTAAATTCACTTTCAAAGATAAATGCTTAATAATACTTTTTCATAAATTTAATATTTACAATTTATATTAGAAAATCGATAAATTAAAATGAAATTAATTAAGAAAATATGAAAACCTAAAGATGGTGTTCCTGGAGCAGCTGTTTATTCACTAAAATTTGTAAGTTACAAAAAACATATCTTAAAATTTTATATTTCAGTAATACTTACCGACAGGAGTGGCGAAGTAAGTAGACCGAAAGCTCAAGAGACACTGAGAAAAGATGGGAACAACAAAGTAGGTATAGCCAGATTTTACAAAATATGAAGGAGAATGGAAAGATGATAAAACTGTTTCTGGATTTCATCTCTGTAATTACCTATACTTATACTTTTAAGTTTTATTAGTTTTCATTTTAAATTATATAGCTTTCCACTTATTTTTCATAATTCTAAATAAATATTATAGTTGCTTGGATATGCTAGCCAAGATTATTTTCATAAACAATAAATAAAATAAAGAACCAATGAAAATTAAATATTCTTAAATTCTAATATAAAAAAATAACATCTTAATGATATATTTACAGTATTAAATATGCTAATCAAATTCAACTTATTTTAATTTTTAAATAATATCGATGTCTTTTATGATAAATGTTATGTATTATTTAAGAAAATTGTCTTTTAAATGTATTTTATATAATTTAATTGCTAATAATCTGCTTCCTCATAACAACTATTGCTATATTTCACTTAGTATCATTACTTTTGAAATCAGGAAACTGATTATAAATTTCAATATAAAGATCATAATATTTAGGCATTAAATTTGATGATAAAGAGAGAAATTATATAAATTATGATATTTTATCATAGAATAAAAATAACTATAAAAATAAAACTATTTTTAGTCTATATATATATATGGTGGCAATTAATATTTTAATCTTAAGAGCCTTAAACTCATGAGTTAATTAATAAACAATGAAAAACCAAAATAGATTAAGATTAATTGTAATAAATTTGCCATTTATAATATTCTCATTAACTTTTTAATTATCTAAATTTTTAGAGCGCTAGAATTTTCATTAAAATGCTACGATCATTCTTCTAAATATAAAATACTTTTTAATTAATTTACAACAAATAGAACCTATTATAAAAGATAAGATACTTTTTTATTTTTAATTCAACTTTATATTTAGCATACTTATAATATTAGAATTTAATTCAATTACAAATTTATTTTATGATATTCTCTATATACAACATATAATTTTCAATTGGAATTTTGAAATATCTTCTTAAATGAATAAATATATTTAAATATCATTAAGAGCAAACATTCTTATAATTCTACAATTTAACTATAATTACAGGAGGAATAGATTAATATATTTCTTGATTAATAATAAATTGAATGCCTTGTTATATTAACAAGTATACCCTAATTTATTAAATTTTTTAAGATTTACTAATGTAGAAAAGATTATAAATCATATAAGGCATTTATGCTTATAATTGAATTTATCATAAATAATAATTCTTTTGCAAAGTTTATTAATAAAGCATGATTAATATTTTTTATATGAGATGAGAGAAAAGCTTTGAAAAATAATTTTAATTTTAAAATTTAAAAACTGGATCTAGAATTTTTTGAGATTGTTGAATTTAAAATTTATGCTATATATCTATTTTCTTAAAGACTAAACTAAAGTATTGTTCGAAGAAAATTAGAATAAAGATATTGTATCTATTTGATATCACTAACCAATATAATAATGTAATTTAGTCTTTATTTAAAATTGACAATATTTAAATTAATTTAAATTAAAATATCCTTTTATTTTATATGGGTTTATATATTTACCATATTTTTGAAATAAAGTGAATTGAAATTATAAATTAATCAAATATATTAAAAAATTAAAAAATGACTGATCAGAAACCTCTGTGTCATTCAATATTAATGTAAGTTACAAAAACATATCTAAACATTTTATTTTTACAGGGTTGCACCTGGAAAGACTGAGGGCGTCAACAAAGAGGGAGTTCAGGAAGCAGTAGAGAGAAGGGCATAAGAGGAGTATGGCGATGAATATTACGATGAGGAAGAAGAAGAAGATGAAACGTTTTTTTAAAGATTGCATTTACTATTGCTATTATTACTATTTTTAAAGCTTAAATTTGATTTTTAATTTATATTTCAGATTTTTTCAAATTCTTCATGATTATAATTCTGGTAATCTAATAATCAATACAAATATATAATACTTGTAAAATCACATTTTGAATAAATTTGAATCTATTTATAATTAGTTTAGCACATTTCCATTTATTTAGTAAAATATTTATTTACTGCTAACAATATTGACTTTTTTCAGATTTCAGTATATTCACTTCATACTAGTATTACAAAAAAAATTGAGGTTCTTATTTAAAACATAAAATATTCCTTCTGTTAGAGAGACCCTTAGAAATAAAATGTTTTATTAAGATTTACATTTTTAGTTATTCAATTGTTTTCTTAGTAGTAAGGTATATTGTGGAGTCTATATGAAATGGAGTATTTTAATTGTAGTAGTAGAAATGATTTATTTGCTTTAATTGAAAGTATGATAAATGCTAGAATCTTATAAGTGAAGTATATTTAGAAAAGAATAAAGTCAAAATTATGAAGACACTCGAATTATTGAAGCTCAAGTTTATTGTCATTTATGCTAAAATGAAATATGATTCTATTGTATTTTTAGTAATTATAGATGAACTTTTATATTAGCATTATTTAATCATTTTAGGAAAAGATATATTTTGATCCTTATATAAAATATTTCAAGAATAATAGTAGTCACCTCTTTTTAACTCTCTTTGTAATTAAGCCAGGATATTGATACATTATTCAAAATATATTTGAACGTTATTAATATATTTTAACTTTCATTTAATTTCCCAATTTTTTAATATATTTCTTTAATAACATGGTATTTTTTATTTGTTTTGAATTCTAGGATTAATGAATTTTGAGATAATTAAGTAGCTTGGCTAAGTTAGATAGAATCTTGGAATATATTTGTAGTCTGGATTATTAGAGCTCATAACCTAAGACTATTAATAATGTTGCGTTTTAATAGTATATTTTGGCTTATCGTGGTACAATGTCATGTCTTAATGAGATTTACTTTTAAAACATAAGTTAAAGTTTGTCGTTAAAAATTTTAGATAGAGTTTTAATTATTCATTAAATAAATTTAAACCGCTGGAAAAATAAGAGAGCTTCTTCTACATTTTTAATTATAAAATTAAAGTAATTAAGGTGTTTATTATTTAATCAAAGCTGTGTTAAATAAAAAGTTTTTAAATAAAATTATAAAAATTTTCTCTATTATCTACTTTCTTCTATATCAGGCGTATATATCTTGTAATTTATTTCTTAATTCGCAAGTAATATTAAGTAATTACAAATTCTATATTTATAATAATTTAAACTTCATAAACCATCTCAAGAGTATTTATGAAAACTTAAAATAAAAAAAACAACTAAAATGTGTTTTTAATAAACACTAAATTTAATATTATGGAGTCTAATTAAATTATCTAAATTTATATATTTAAAAAAACAGGCTTAAAAATAGTAAAACTAAAATAAGCACTTAAAAAAATAAGAAATATTTGTTATGATATAATTTACTATTATTATTAAAATAACTAAAAAGGGAAACAAGGAAATGTAATTTCTATTTTTTAAAAGAGTAATCAATTAACGTCATAGTGAAAAATTTCAAAAAAGTGTAGATTTATGATAATTATAGAATTAGATATAGTAGTATCTATAAATTTATTTAATAATTTAAAAAATATATTGCTTATTTCTTTCATCAATCATCAGATAAGATTTTAAAATAAATCTAATTTGAATAATTTACTTTTTCAAATTCCTCATTTTTTAAATATTTTATATTTTGATTTTTACTGTGATTTATTTTTACTATTTTTATACTTTCATCTTTTTAAAAAAAGAGTTTATACTTAAATTAGTAAATAATATAATTTCTATTAGTAGATTTATTAATAATATAAATTCTCTTTCTAATATAATAATGCATTTAATTGAGCGGAATAAATTATTTTTGAATTTTGAATTTAAGTAATTTATTGGATGATTAAATTTATTAAAACTAAACATCGGCCTAAGTTAATATGATATGAACACATGTCAAGCTTGCTTAAAGTTTGAGTCATATCTTAGAAGTATTTATTTTTTATCAATAAAAAATAAAGTATCAAAACTACTATTATCGATTGCTATTTACTTATTGAAGTCAACATCAATATTTTTCAATAAGATTTCTTTAAAGGCTTTATATTTGATGAATTTTAGGTAGGCTAGGTATACTTATATCAACTGGTTTCGCAGAATATGTGAATCAACAAAATAAATAGAAACTCACAACTATAGCATTTAATTTTAAATATAGAAATTTAAACTTAAGAATATAATAATTAGAGTTATTAATTTTATATTTACATACTTTCTAGATGAGGTTTAAAAATACTATTAAAAATGAACAAGGCTCTACTTAGTTAATGTAAATTAAGGTTTATAATAAAAATTATCTACCCTTATGTTTACCTTAGATATTAAATTCATTTTATTTGCTTGAAATATATTAATCCAAAGTACCTGATCTTCTTCATCGAATGAATTAAGTTAATTTCATTATGTATAAAATATGTTTTTATCTTTTAATTTTTCTTTCTCCAAATATGCTAGTTTACATTTTCTTTATCTTTCATGATTCACATCAAATGTTTAGTAATATATAATACTATGAGAAATTATTTCATAATTTATTAATGATATTTAGTATTTAATCAAAACCCCAAAACCCTTTCAGTAGTTTGATTGAGTTTTTGATTGATAAAAGTAGACTATTAGTGCATACTTTATTACGGTTTTAATAGGGTTTATGTAGGGGTTTAATGTTTAAATATTAGTATTTTAAGTGAGTATATGCGAGGTTTGGGTCTGTTTATGACAGTGAGTATATTGATTTGTTGTTTAAGTTGCGTTATGGATGTGATGATATAGTGATTGACTCAAGCCTGTTCTGAATTATACGTCTATAGTAAGGCTACTCCATAAATCTCCAGCAACTGGGTCTCACTGTCTATTAGCATTGAATTTAGAGAGATAGTATCTTAATTCTAAGCCTAAGAGACCCTTAAAATTTTAGCAGCATCATATTGATTATCTTATTAATGATAAACTCTTGAATACTGGGCTCACTTCTCTCTGGCCTAGAGAGCTGTGATGTTTCATCGCCAATATCCTGAGCTTCAAATCTCTGCTTAATCTATAGCAAACATATATAAAAAGAATGGAATATCTTACAAGACAGTCAATCGCATTTAGAGAGTGATTGACTTTAATGTTCCATTTTATAAGATAATTTAAATTATATATTCGATTTAATGCAGTGGTCTTAAGCGCATAATATATAGTTCATTCACGCTGATGAAGCTGTATTTACATTCAATACATTTATATCAAGGTCTTGGTACAAGAGGTATAGTAATATAGAAGTTTTGACTAAAAGGTTAAGATATAAACTCATGCAATCCTTGGTGGAATCAGTGAAGATAGTGGTCTAGAGACTTATGTTATCCACCCTCGCTCTATAAAGACTGAATAATATATTAAGTTCTTACAATAACTCAGAGACAAATACACTGATTAAGAGATTATTCTGTTCGTTGATAACTTATCAGTTCATATAACTAAAGACTCAAGAAAGGAATATGAAAGGCTAAACATAACACCTGTATTTAATGTTCCTTACAGCCCTTAGTTCAATGGAATTGAATTGTATTGGGGTTTATTGAAAGGTCATTATAAGAAATTGCTTCTCTACTATCTGATGCATGATTTAAAGATAGATACAGTAGATTTTATTAAGAGTGCTGCTAAGAGAGTCAGCGATGATAAAGCTAAAGTATGCGCAAGAGAAGGGAGATTTTGTGTATAAGTTTTAGATTTAAACGAATGAATAAGTTCACATATTAAATTT